>JAPSGF010000008.1:19560008-19616280 GCA_035772895.1 Perdix hodgsoniae
AAGGAAGGAAGGAAGGAAGGAAGGAAGGAAGGAAGGAAGGAAGGAAAAGGGTGGATGGGTTCTGGCAACTTCTGAGTGTAACTGATATTTCACAATATTTGATGTATTTTTTTCTTCAATGAATTTGTCTAGACTGGCTTTGAAAGTGCACAGTTTTTAACAGGTATTATCTCTTTCAACAGGAAATACTATCTCTTATACTTTGAAATGGTTTCTTTCATTTTCAATCTATGTGAAAATATAGTTTTATGTATCATATTTCTAGTAGTAGAAATTAAGATGACCATTTGGTTCTCCTTCATCATCCGTTACACATCATTTTATGGACTACTATGATGCTATGGTTCTATTGTTATTTTTGAATCTTAGTCTATTAAATCAGTTGTATGAAATATGTTCTCTATCTTTGATTATCTATTTCACTCTTCTTTGAATCTTCTGAAATGTTAACATATTCTCTGAGCTGAATGGCATGACTTCCATGGAGTCATCAGAAATATGTTCATCATCTGTGTTCTGTATGTAATTTTCTTTTTCTTTTTTAAAATCTCTGATTATTTGATTTGTGGTTTTTTGGTGTTTTTTTTTGTTTGTTTGTTTGTTTTGTTTCTTTGTTTTTGTTGGGTTTTTTTTGGCTGCCATAAGCTTCTTAATTTTTCACATTTTTGAGAAATCATCAGAAAAAATATTGCTATTTCATATATGCTCACTAGCCCACTTACTAGGAAAGAAGTTAAATTACTTGATTGTCTCTGTTCAGTATTCCTGTTTATAAATAACCAGTTTGGTTAGAAATATGACAGTTTTGGATCCATTTCATTATCTGCTCATCCAGCTTACACTTCCAAAAGCTTCTCTATGAGGATATTATGGGGAATAGTGAAAAAACCTTACTGAATTCTGGGAAGACTATATCCACTGCTCCCGCCTCATCAATCGGGCTGGTGATTTCATCTGTCAGGAATGACTTCCTCTTGGTGATTCCATGATGACTACTCCACATGATTTTCTTCTCCTTCATGTGCCTGGAAATGGTTTCCAGGATGGGCAGGTTCACTTTCAGGGACTGATGTGAGAGTGACTGGCCTGTAGTTCCCTCAGTCTTCCTTGTGCTTTTGGAAGATAAGAGTGACATTTACTTTCTTCTATTCTTCTAGTTGCCATGTTAATGAAAGATTACAATGAGCAGCCTCACAATGATATCTGTCAGTTCCCTCAGTACACATGGTTGCACCTCATTTAGGTTAATGGACTTGTGAATGTCCAGTTTGCTTAAATATTCCTGGACTTGATCCATTTCCAGCAAGGCAAAATCTTTCTTGATTCAACCTTTCATACTGGTCTCTGGTACCTGGGACTTCTGAAGGCTGATGTGGTAAAGACTGAGGAAAAGAAGGCATTTGGTACCTTGGCAATTTTGCTGTATCAGGTAATGAGGTCTTCCTTCAGAAAAGATCACACAATTTCTGTAATCTTCCTTCTATCATTGTAGAAGTCTATTTTTGTTGCCTTTGACATCCCTAGTGAGATCTAATTTGGACTTCAACTTTCGTTGTTCTTTCCCTGACAGTATCTCTTTTCCTCATAAGTTGCCTGTCCTTGCTTCCACCCTTTGTAGTTTTCCTTTTTGTATGTGTTTGGCCAGGGGCTCCTTGTTCAACTGTGCAGTCTTCCCAGCTGACTTCTCTTTGATAAGAAGCATCACTCAAGAGCTTGAAGAAGATGATTCTTGACTATTAACCAGTTTTCATGGGCTCTTCTTCCCTCCAAGGTTTTGTTTCATGGTCCTCTATCAAGCGTATCATTAAAAAGTCCAAATGTTTCTGGGGTAGTTAGCTTGCTGTACACTCTTTTCAGTACCCCCATCTGAGGGAGTTGGTGGAGGAGATAGCCAAGCCATCATCTACCAGCATCTCTGGTCAACCAGAGAAATACCAGAAGACTGGGGGCTTGCAAACGTGACCACCACGAGAAGAGGAGGCTCAGGGGAGACCTTATAGCACTCTATAACTTCCTGAAGGGAGGTTGTGGTGAGCTAGGGGTCAGCCTTTTCTCTCGTGTAGACAGTGATAGAACTAGAGGCAATGGTTTCAAACTGCGCCAGGGGAGATTCAGGCTGGACATTAGGAAATATTACTTCTCGGAAAGGGTGGTCAGGCATTGGAATGCACTGCCCAAGGAGGTGGTGGAGTCACCGAACATGGATGTGTTCAAGAGACGTTTGGATGTTGTGTTGAGGGATAGGATTTAGCTGGGGAGTACTGGTGATGGTTGGACTGGATGATCTTTTAGGTCTTTTCCAACCTTGATAATTCTGTGATTCTATGATTCTGTGACCATCTACAAGAATTGCCATAAGGAGGATTCAGGGAACTACAAAGCTTTTAGCCTGACCTTGGTGCCAGGAAAGGTTATGGAGCAAATCATCTTGAAGGAGATCACATGGCACGTGCAAAGCAACTGGCAGATAAGGCCTAGACAGCATGGGTCCATGGGTCCAGGTCCTGCTTGACCAACCATATCTCCTCTTATGTGTTGTGGTTTTGTGATTTTTTTGTTGTCAGTATTTCACATCATGTGGACCAGTGGGAGTTAAAGGGTTAATGTCTGGTTCTGTTTGCTGCCTTTTATGGGCATTTTGAGTATTCTCATTGGAGGGGAGGGGCAGCATCCAGAGGACCCCAGTGTATGATTCTCCCTCTGGTTCCAGCTCAGTCGTCTCAGATGGCTGCAGAGAAAAGCACGTGCTTCCCTCACACTATCGTGGTTTGACTACTCATACTTTGGGTATTCTTGTCTCTCTCATTCTGTTTGGTTTGGTTAAATTTAGTAAATTACCATTCCTCTTCAGATCATTGCTGTTGTGTTTTCTCTTTGTTAAAACTATCTGCTAGCTCTCTACCCTTCCCCCGATGCCGGCCAGGTCACAGGGCAAGCCGTGAGTATGCCTTCCTTTTTTTTCCTTCGCTTTGTCTCTCCTCTTATTTTTTTTTTTTCCTTTTCTTTCTTTTTCTTCTTTTTCCCCCAACATCCAATCACTGTCCCTAGAGGTGTTCAAGGAATGTTGAGAAGTTGTACAGACGGAGGATATGGCTTAGTGGGAGATATTGGTGATAGGTGGATGATTGGACTGGATGATCTTAGAGGTATTTCCATCCTTGGTGATTCTATCATTCTATGGTTCTTCAGGCTTCAGAAAAGAATTCTGCTCAGTGAGAAGGAAGTACTTGCACACCAGTGGTTTTCTTTCCAATGTTTAGGACACTGTGTGTCCATACATAGTGATATTACTTTATATTATCCCCTTCCAACTGCTGCCACTATCTGACATCAAAATGTATCCGAGGATTATCCACAGAAACTATTACTGAAACAAACATCATGAGAGAAATTTTCTACCATTCACTATTGACTGCAAAAACAATACATTATCTGCTCTTTTTGTTCTTATTTTATGTTACTACTAGAAATCCCAGTAAAATAGCAGGGGGACATTTACATCTGAGTTAATTAACGTGCCGCCAGTGCTGATGAACTAAGCCTGATAGAAAGCACACACAATCCTGGAAGAAGCTCTGCAGGAGTTCCATTTAGTTCAATTCAATATAGAACATGAATTTAAATGGAAGGTTCAGTAGAAAATATCTCAATTAATTATTTTTAATAATTGAAAGAGTAGGCAAAGTATTACAGTATTTGCATATTTGAGATTTGTAACTTAAAACTAAATTTCTGATAGTTTCTTCAGTACATGATGATCTGCATGACAAACCATCCAGAAGATGAAACACACATAGCTACAACAACTAAAAAATATATTTCTCATTGGAAAAATGCCTTCATTAGAATTCCACAGTGGAGAGACAATGTATTGTGTGTTAAATATGTGAATATATGTCAATATAGAACTCTTTGTTTTTGTTGTTGGTTGATTTGTTGTTTTTTCTCTGTCTCTCTCTTTTTTTCTTTTCTTTTTTTTTTTTTAATCAATATTTTTAATTCCTACATAGATCCTGACTTCAGAATAAAATTTTCTCTTTTTGTTTTTTTGTGTTATCCCCAATATGTGGGTCCCGTAGGCAAAGTATGGTCTTCTGGGAACAAGTAGACAACTTTATTGCCTGCTGTTTACACACTGCATGAAATGGGAAACACAGTTCTGCTGAGAGAGTATACTCTAGCTCACTAATCCTAGAAATGCTGACACTGAGAGCTGTTCTGGGAAGGATGACAATAAAAGATTCATTTTTCTTTCTCAGAGACATTGAGAACAGAAGAGACCAGCACTTCCTATCAAAAGAACCATCTGGCCCTATTTTTTGCCCATATAGTATTCAGATATTTTTCAAGAAGCTGGATTAAAATATGTTTCTTGGAGAAATACTGAATCTGCTTTTAATGGCTCCAAACAATAACAAGACCACAACTTCTTCTGGAAGTTGTTCTAGTGATTAATTGACATCACCAATGTGTCTTTTATCATTTTATTTCAAGACTTCTGCCACCAGACCCTGGATCTCCTTAAGTCTTTATCTGCAAAATTTAAACAACTTATAAGAAATACCTTTGCCGTGCATTCAGCATGAACTTAATTTCCTCTTCAGTAACCCAGTAGCCTGAATTCCACATGCATCTCACTTCAAGGATTTGGTTTTACTATCTGGGTCATCTGAATTTTCCTAATTGTATTCATGTCTTTCCTGAAGTGCAGGCCTCAAACAGGATGAAGAATTCTTCAAATACTTTCAATCAATGTTTTAAGAGATTATTTTTTTCTCTCTCATGCTTCCATTGACAATGCTTATTGAACATTACACTGAGCTTTCGTATTGGCACTGTTATTTCTGATCATTTTTATTCTGTTTCCCAAATCTCGATTTTCCAAGGAGAAAATTCTGATTCTGTTGCTGAAGCCTGCATCTCTTTTCATATTTAGAACCTGGTATTGTAATGCTGCACTGAAACACATTTTGCTGAATTACAATCTTCTACCCAGGGGATTTAGAAAACTGTGTATGCACATCCTCCTCTCTTCATTGTTAACTGTGCCCATTGATCTATTCAGTGCACTGGCAAAGCCCTTACATTATAATCTAAATACATATAGTATAATTATTGATTAAAATATTAAGCAGTATCAGACCCTGAAGAATTCTCAGTGCTCCCAGCTATCATAAAACCTAGCAATTATTTATTTTCCTTTAAATAATTTCTTTTCTGAAGTGATCAGGCAATTCTTCTAAATAATCTTTGAAAGTCCCATTCAACTGAGCCACTCTATTCAAAATTCAAATTGCTATGTTAGAATTCATCAGGTTTTGGCCAGCTGTGATACATGACTACTGATTATATACTTTGCATACCTTCCCAAAACAAGGCATTATTTAATGTTCTGTCAAAAACTTTGAAATATTTGATGTGAAAAATCACTTTTATCAAGTGTTTGTTTTTGTTTTGTTTTGTTTTGTTTCTGTTTTTGTTTTAATCTGATCAAAAAGTATCACAGCATTTCCCTACTTTGGTTATATTTTTTTAACAGACCATAATTATATTTTTGTACTAATGCTTTGCTCTGAATATAAATATTTAATGAACTCTTTCAGAAAGAGAAGAAATGAAATTTCTAATTTGATGGTAAGGTTTCCAGGATAAATAAGGCAACTTATACGCAAATGCAGCTGTGCAAGATATAATAAGAACAGGAGTATGATGAAATTACTCTCCGCTCTTCTGAACAACAAAAAAAAATAAATGGAGGTTACGAGTGATGACGTAACAACCCTGTCAATTAACGCCACAATAGAATACAGTATAATTTCTGTGCTAATTGTATTTATAGTGTTGGAACAGTGGTCTGTAAGCTGTTTATTCTAAAAATATAGTAATAATTAAGAAAATCTTTTCAAATTATGTAAACGATGCTGACTATTTTGATTTTCTTTTGCTGTGTGGCCTGCATTCATGTGACAGTAGTTCACCAGATCTTCTGTGTAAATGGATAATGAGGCTCCAGGGCCTCAGTGCCTTTCTTGTAGTGAGAGGCCCCAAACTGAACACAATATTCAAGATGCAGCCTCACCAGTGCTGAGTACAGGGGGAAAACTTCAAGAGAGAAGACTTTGACCTGTTCAGCATGCTTGTAGGACGGGTCCCTTGGGATTTGCTCCTTAAGGGTAAAGGGGTCCAGGAAGCCTGGATGCTCCTCAAGATGGAAATCTTAAAGGCACAAGAACAGGCTGTCCCTGAATGCCATAGGGTGAGCTGTAGGGGAAGACCAGTGTAGATTAACTGGGAACTACTATTGAGATTCCGGAAGAAAAATAAGAAAAAGAGAGTCTATGCCCTCTGGAAGAAGGGACAAGCTACTTGGGGAGATTACAAGGAAGTAGCTAAGATATGCAGGGAGGAAGTTAGGAGGGCAAAAGCCCAACTTGAACTCAGATTGGCCACTGCAGTAAAAGAGAATAAGAAATCCTTTTACAAATATGTCAGTGGTAAGAGAAGAACTAAAGAGGATTTCCATCCTTTACTTGATGCAGTGTGGAATGTGACCACTGAGGATAAGGAGAAGGCTGAGGTCCTCAGTGTCTCCTTTACATCTGCCTTTAATAGGCAGATCAGGGCACTTCACTCCCTGATCTGGAAGTCTGGAATGCTACGCAGAATGCACCCCTGGTGATTCAGGTGGAGACAGTTAGAGAGCTCCTCCTCCATCTGGACTATCATCATGTCACAAGTCCATGGGACAGGATTGGCTTCATCTTAGGGTGCTGAGGGAGCTGGCAGGGGTGGTTGCCAAGTCACTCTTGGCCATCTACTCTTGAGCCTATCTGGAGATATCTGCTTCTCTGGAGAGGTTCCAGAGGATTGGAAGCTTGCTGATGTGACACCCATCTACAAGAAGAGCTGTAATGAGGGTCTGGGGAACTACAGGCCTGTCAGCCTGACCTCGGTACTGGGGAAAGTAATGGAGCAAATCATCTTGGGTGAGATCACACAGCATGTTCATGGCATCCAGGGGATCAGGCTCAGCCAGCACGGGTTCATGAAAGGCAGGTTGTGCTTCACCAACCTCATCACCTTCTACATCTATGTGACCAGACTGGTAGATGAGGGAAGGGCTGTTGATGTAGTCTACCTAGACTTCAGCAAAGCCTTTGACACAGTCTCTCTCAGTATTCTTCAGGGGAAACTGGCTGCCTGTGGTCTGGACAGGTATATACTCCTTTGGGTAAGGAATTGGCTAGAGAGCCATGCCCAATGGGTGGTGGCTAATGGAGCTAAGTCCAGTTGGCGAACTGTTTCAAGTGGTGTCCCCCAGGGGTTGGTACTGGGGCACCTCTCATTGAATCTCTTCTATTGATGCCCTAGATGAGGGGATTGAGTGTGCCCTCAGTAAGTTCGCAGATGACACCAAGTTGGGAGGTGGTGTGGATCTGCCTGAGGGTAGGGACGCCCTTCAGAGGGACTTAGATAAGCTGGATCTCTGGGCTGAGGTGAATGGGATGAGGTTCAACAAGGCCAAGTGTTGGGTCCTGTATTTTGGCCACAACAATCCCATGCAGTGTTACAGGCTGGGGGACAAGTGGCTGGATGATTGTGAAGAGGAAAAGGACCTGGAGGAGTTGGTTGATGCTTGGCTGAACATGAGCCGACAGTGTGCCCAGGTGGCCAAGAGAGCCAATGGCATCCTGGCCTGCATTTGAAATAGTGTGGCCAACAGGGAGGTGAACATCCCCCTGTACTCAGCACTGGTGAGGCCACACCTTGAGTACTGTGTTCAGTTTTGGGCTCCTCACTACAAGAAAGACACCAAGTGCCCTTCTTTGGACAGCAGAATGTGTCCAGAGAAGAGCAATAAAAGTGGTGAGGGGTATGGAGCACAAGTCTTACAAGGAGTGGCTGAAGGAGCTGGGATTGTTTTGTCTGGAGAAGAGGAGGCTCAGGAGAGACCTCACTGCACCCTACAACTTCCTGAAGGGAGGTTGTGTTGATGAGGGGTTTGGCTTCTTCTCCCAGGCAACAAACAGGACCCGGGGAAATGGCCGCAAGTTGTATCAGAGGAGGTTTAGGTTAGACATGAGGAGGAACTTTTTCTCTCAGAGAGTGTTCAGGCACTGGAATGGCCTGCCCAGGAAGGTGGTGGTGTTGCTGTCCCTGGCAATGCTCAAGAGGTGTCTGGATGAGGAGCTACAAGATCTGGTTTAGCGCTTGTGGTAGCAATGTTAATGAGAAGACGGTTGGACTAGATGATCTTACAGGTTGTTTACAACCTGTGATTCTATGATTCTCTGATAAGATAACTGTTTTGCTAGTCACCCTTCTGACATCTCCAAGAGTAGAGAATTCTACAATTTCATGGTTGCTCTGTCCAAGACAGTCCCCAACCTTCACATCTCCCACCATCCCACCAGTCCTTCTCTGTTACTGTGGATTACTATTCTGGAAGCATTGTAAATTATCATCATTGTGGTACACCAAACAATCCAATCATAATTTGAAAATTGAAATATTTTGACCACAGAGTACACATTTAAAAACATCATGGTACAACTGAGATGGATAAACAAGCCATCGAGGCTAGTTTGATAGAGCACCTCAATACAGAGAGGACACTGAGGTGTTGGAGTAGGTCCAAAGAAGGGCAACAAGGCTGGTGAAGGGCTTGGAGTATATGCCCTGTGAGGAGTGACTAAAGGAACTGGGGCTGTTCAGTCTGGGGAAGAAGAGGCTGAGGGGAGACCTTATTGCTCTCTTCAAATGCCTGTAATGTGTTTGCAGGAAGAGCAGGATTGGTTTCTTCTCACTGTTGATTTGTGATGGGACGAGGAAAATGGCCTCAAGTTGTGCCAGGGTAAGTTTAGGTTGGATATCAGGAAAGACTTCTTACAGAAAGAGTTGCTAAGCACTGGAATAGGCTCCCTAGTGAGGTAGTTGAGTCACCATCCCTGAATGTGTTTCAAAACCATTTGGATGTGATGGGAACATAATTTAGAGGAGGGTTGTTAGGGTAGTATCATTAGGTTGTGGTTGGACTTGATGATTTTTAAGGTATTTTCCAACCTGAGCAATACTATGATTCAGCTGAGAAGTTCTAACTTTTTGAAACAATTGCAGCAGTCCTGCTCTCCTTGCTCTGTTCCTCATCCTTGTTGCGTTCTGTTCCTGAAGCCCTTCTCTTTTTCTATCATTTTTCTTTCTCTCTGTCTCCCAGTCATCGGGTAGCTTTTCATTCACTTCTGTAATGACTTATCTTTCTCACGCCTCTTCCTTCAGCAGACACTGTGGCATTACAGGCAGTACAACAACCTCAGTTAATCACTTTTCAGCTATGTGGACTGTTTTTAAGATGAAAATTTTGGAGAAAAAGACAAAGCAACAAATAATTAGGTATTTTAATAGTTAATTAGTGAGTAAATGGATGGATTATTAACTTAGGCACTTTACAAAAACATTTTTTTGAAGAATTCACAAAAAATATAGCATATCATGTATCCTGTTTTGGTAAAGGTAACGTAATGAATATTACAGTGTTGTATCTCCTTCCTTATTAGGGAACATAAAATGTATCTTTATTATTTACAAATATCTGTTTATAAAAGAAGATTGTTGAGAAAAATGAATATTGTTCATGAAAAAAAAATCAGTGACAATACTGGAAGGACTGTCAGTTATATCTTTAATTTTTTACAGATTTCAGGAAAGCATGGGGATATGCTGCAAGATATAAGACAACCCTTATATGTAAGTATGTGCGCTACCTTTAGAAATTGTTATGCTGGTATAATGTTCCATTTGCATTTGGAAAGTCGAACCTGAATACTGAGTGAAGTTTCTACTCTGTGATTTCAATATAGGATTAAAGCCAAAAAATGAATAGTCTGCAGGACTAATTAAAGTGAGTAAGGAAAGGGATATATGGAAAACCTTGATATTGAGAGAATGTGAATTATTAGTGAAAAAACTGAACATAAGTTATAGGGATGGTTAGAGAAAGAAAAAACGTAACACAAAATACTAAGCTCAAAATTGTTAATGATAAACTCAGATATTGGGCAAACAGCCAATCTAAATTTCTTTCTATACTAAAAAAAATCTCATTGTTTTAGTGGGGCTTTTCCTCTGTGGATGTTTAGATAGGAGTAATAATTGTGGCGGTTAATGAGGTAGGTGACATACAGGGTGAATTGCTTTATTTATTCACTCATGTAGTATGAGGAAAGAATATTGGCCTTTGGATCTGAAAGGAATTTTAAGAACCTTTTTCAGACTTACACACGAGCATATCTGTTCTAGATACTGTTTCTTTGCCTGCATGACAAACCGCTTGAATTATTTGTCTCAGGTGACAGATGTGTCATGTTGCAGATGAGGGGGTGGCAACCCCAATTAGTAATTAGCGTCCCGTTGTAAAGTGCTCTGACAGCCTCGGCTACTGGCCCTGGCTCCCCAGCCCTGGCTAGCTGGCCCCGGCTTTCTTTAGCCCCAGCTCTCTTTGGCCCCGGCCCCCTGGCTCCGGCCCTCTGGCCCCAGCTCTCAGCTTGCTGACCACTCACACACCTGTTATGACACCAATATGATAAGCGGTGAAATGACGTTTAATGTGTGGCACAGTTCGCTTATATACATGCCTTGCCTTCGTTAACTCCCCTTAAGCATACATCATAAATCAATCACAGTGCAGGGGAGGGCCTGTCGCGTCACATCCCGAATCCCCTCTTATTAACCTAATACAACAGTGTAATTCCTGATTCATTTATTTTATCCATAAGTAGAGGATTAGGGGTTTTACACATTTCTTGGTAGCCAGGTCCATGGATGACTTCATAGTGTTTGGGTTGTTAAATCACTCTGGGAATGCTACGGTGACTTCACCATACTAAATGCCATTTCTCTTTTTTCTAATACAATGCCAGTGAAGGCTTGTCATCGCCTCCCTGATCCCTCCTCTAGTCAACTTAGTTTTCTTTATTCTGCTTCTGAGATGCTACCTAGCTTTTAGGTCTAGTAAAATCCTGAGCTACACAAGTTTGTTCTAATAATTTTTCATTACAATAAAGAGATATATAAAAAAGCTCAGCCACTCAAATACCCTTCCCTTCTTTTTCCTGTTTTCTTTCTTTTTTTTTTTTTTGTCTATTTCATCCCATAATTACTGTATAATACTATACAAACTATAATCTGTGCCCACAATTTCCCTCCCAGTGCTTATGGGTCATTTCATTTCATCAGTCTATTATTGTCCTAATTAATTTTCTTTTAGTGTTTATGCAACAAAACGATGGATGCATTCACACAGGTACAATGTGAATGCACAATGAATGTAATACACCTTCAGGCTTTCCATGCACGGATCTTTACCTTAATTCTTTTACTTCAGGAACATGAAAAGTTTGTCAGATTTATTTATTTATTTATTTTCTCTGAAAAGGAGAACTTGAGTTTGAATCAAATTTTAGATATCTTCTAACCAGAAGTTTGCAGGTCAGGAGGAAAAGAAGGGTGTGAAAAGACAATTTGCCAAGAAAACATGTACTTCTAATTAGTTTTCTGTAAGTCTAGAAAGTCTTCCTTTACTCTGCAAGATTTTCAGACTTTCACTAATGTGTGTCTAGATGATGCTGCTTTTCATTTCCTCTTATTTTCATCACTTTCAGACTCAAGGTGTTGCAAGTCCAGCTGTAACATGATCAATACCAAGTGGCAGTTATGTTTTGACACTTTGTTGCTTCCCTCTAGCATTGTTCTAAAAGTGAACGATATCCCAGTATGATCTAATGAAAGAAAATCTAATAATCAGTTAAAAGTATAGGTGATTTTTACCATCAAATTGGTTTTCCAAGATGTTACATTGTTTTAGCCTTGAAATGAATTCTGCCCCAATATTAGGATTTCCCTACCAAAAGTCCTCGGGGATTATACAGAATCTGGTCTACCTTTCAGTTCTCCATACTTTCCACCAATGTGTCTCCTTTTTACCAATTCCAACAGAATGTGAAGATACTTCATATAGCATAAGGGACCTAAATGTTTGTAACTGAATCTCAGTATATCTGTAAACGTTAAGTATTTTTTCAACTCAAAGATCTTCCATAAAAGCCTTATTGTTCCCTCTTCTCCCTCTTCTACATTAGATGATAGAAAGCCAGAAAAACATGAACAGTTTTCTTGACGGATGCTTGTGAATTCTGACAATTTCACATGTATTTTATCTGTAGTAGTCTAACTTTTATGTTCTACCTAAAACATACCTGCAGAAAAAGACCTTGCCTCATATTGATTTCAAGACCCAAAGGGACAAAGAATGCAGTACTCTCGGTGAAAATTATGTTTTTCCAAATGTATAACATAGAAAACTTTAAATTTTGAAGCATTCAGATTTGTTTGTTGTGGCCTTTGACTAACATTAAAAATATTGTTTACTAATGTGATTTTTAGTAACATATCTTTGCATAGAGCTTCACACCTTTTATTTAACTAACATTAATCTCCTGCTCTTGAGGTTAAGATTATAGCTTTATTTCTAAATCTCGGCAATTTTAAAAATGTTAAAGAACACTAAAACCAAAGACAGAAAACTGAAGAAGATTATTTCATGGTTAAGATTATTCATTATTGATAAGTACATTTTCAATTAAGATAAACATTGACCTGCCACAAAAGCCACAGGGCAAATTCTGAAAGTTATGTAGAGTTTGGAGGTAGGACACAACAAATTTATGAAGTATAGATGAAAGGTTGTAGTTACTTTGACTGCATCTCACTTTATTCTAAAGATTTATTATTTATTATTGTCAATTATATATATTTTGGATTTTTTTTTTGTATAAAGATAAGTGAAAATCTGCTTTGCATTAAGAAACCATTCATATACAACAAAATTCATTTTAAAACATACATTATAGAGCTGCAAAATGAGTAGCTAAAATAATGCAAAAATTAATTCTATTATTCTGATTACTTGTGTCATTACTAGGCATATACATCTCCACATGTTTCGGTTCCCACCCTTCCCTTTAAGAAGCTATTTTCCTGTCTGTAAAACGGCATATGTTTGATTTTGCTACCATCTTTACAAATAATGTAGAAACTACTGATTATTTTTACTTTTTACTATTTTTTGTATTTAAAGATTGTAGGAAGGATATTTTGCATGATACAGAGGTTGTTCTGTGTGTGATTTTGCAGCTACAGAGCACAGACAGATATCAGAAAAGCTGTATTTTCAATAAAGTATTGTTTCTTCCTTCACCTGTTATCATAAACTTGTATGTTATGTTGCCAAAATGTCACACACACACACACACAAAAAGCACCTGTTTATTTCTTTTTAATTAAAGGAAGTGAGTGCTGTCAATTTATACAACACCATACTCATTAGAATAGCCTGGGAATTTCTACATTTATCTGGATGAACTTATTACCCTTAATGTGTTTCTCTCCTAGTTGGCAAGATGAAATCACAAGTTATGTGGCTTCTTGTTGAACTTTGAAAACCTGCTTTAACTACTGTGATACGGAGAATAGAAAGTGTAATTATATTTTAACAACCCATAAACTTCCACTCCTGGTCTGATGTCTGATTTCATGTATGTCAGCCTAGCATGGCTCTCAGTTGAAGAGGCTGGATGTCATACTGCTTGGCATTTTCTATATCTATGTCATTCTGAGGCAGAAGGATGATGAGCATCCTTACCTTTATTGAAGTTCCCAATTCTATTACTATTTCATATTTAAACAAAGAAACAAAAGCACATGAGAATAAAAGAAGGTTTACCTTCACCATCTAGTAATGAGGATCTCAATTACTGAATTTTTGTCATGCCCAGTCATTTTCAGACCAATACCTCAGGTGCTTTATGACTGCTATAACTACCAGAGTCATGTTCAGGAACAAGACCTGAATTTTACCTTGCAGTTAGAAGATAACTAGTCGTGAAGGCAGTTCTTTCAATAGGGTATTAGGAACTTATAAACATTTTTATTTATCACAGTGTTTTGCCATATAAGAAATTTTTACTTTACCTTCAAGCAAGCTGAGTTACATAGCTATATGGGACAGAGCAGAGCTAATCTATTCCTGAAATCACAAAGGCATTCGTAGCACATAGATGTTCAAAGGCTGATTGCTGAGCCTCTAAACAATGTTGATTAGCCAAGGGGAAGACCTACATGAACTTGCTTGCTCCAGAGGTGGCTTTCCTTGTTAGCTCCCACTAAGGATGCTCTGCTTACACCATATATAGACAGATACAGAGATAAAATGAAGTTGTTTGTTTGTTTGTTTTTAAAAAAGAACATAAGTACTTATCAGCTTTGCTGAGCATTTTAGGATTTATACATGTTAGGAAATCATACTAGTTAAGAATTTTTCAAGAAAACTAGAGGTGAGTGGGAGAGGGGTTCATAGTTTATGAATTTTTGAGAATTTTCTGAACTCAAACCCTTTTTGGCAAGACATCCAAGAAAAACTTCTCAAGAACAGTCCTTAATCTTGAGATTTAGTATACGACAATGAGGCAGAATTTTGTTTTCAAATCCACTCCTGTAGAATTTAGAATGTTTTATTTTTATCCAAAGTAAAAATTGAGTGCTTTTGTTACATGTGCATTTGCAGTACACACTGTTTTATTTTTCCTGAAATAAAATGCCTGATGATAATAGTACACATTATTAAAATTTCTTTCTATGGCTGGTATAACAAAGTTTGCCCTTGGCTTAAAGTGAATCTACTGGTAAAACTGAATTTGATTTATTTGAATGTAAACTGGTTCATCAAGGCTACACAGATGCTGATAGTGGTAAATAAATAGCCCTTTTAGCAATTCAGCTTTGAGGGACATTACCATCATACATCTACAGCTGCTATTAGTTATATTCAGCAAATCTGTGAAATCGTCATTCATTTTTAGATTTGAATCTGAACTTCAGGAAAGAGCCAAAAGGCACAAAATGGCACTAGACCTCTACATATTTGTTACTAGGCTAAGCCCTAAGAAACCTACATCTAGTCATTCATCCAGACTATTAATGTCTCACTGTGATCAACTTCCATTGATGATGATGATTGACTGGAAGTGGTGTCTAGTGCTATTACAGACACCTCACATTTTATACACAATTTGTACATTGCTGTTAGACATGAAAGAGAACTCTCAGCTCTTCTGGAGTAGGAACTTTAGGCCCAGTGAATATTCTAGGAAACAAGTATTTTCACTAGATGTTGCGTTAAAAGAGTTGCATCCTGCATTTCCTGGCTGTTCAAGTACATTGACTGTGAATAATTGGACAATAATAAATAGATTCTCACTCACTGGAGGTACAATCAGACTTTTTAGCTTACATCTAGATGCAGAGGCTTGATTCAGTTCTCCAGGTGACGGAGTCTGGTGCCATATGATACACCCCAAAGATGCATGTTTGGATTCTACCTACCAGTCCATAAAATAATGTTTCTAATTCATGCCCTGTACCGTATTTATTAGCCCCTTGATGAAGATTAATTTCTTAAGGAATATATGTTTTTATTTAGGTAACTGATAGTCATTTTTGTGTAGATTCATAAATTAGTATAAAACCACTTCCCACTTAAAATATCGACAACCATGGCCATACCAACAATGTTTTAATTAGCTATCCTTTTCTTTCACAATCTGTAAAGATAAATAGGCATTTGAAAGGAAAAAAGTAAAGTGATTAATTTTGTAATATTGACTGTGAAAGGATTAATGGTGACTAGCTCAAATACAACAGCTTTAGACATAAATATCTACTAGGTAACTCATAAAAATCATTGCCAACAGGACCAGAAATGCATGTGTAGTCAGGATGGGAGTAGATGGGAATGTATTTTATTTTATATCAGTGCTTGCTGTAGGCATCTCAGCAACATTCATAAAAAACATTATTTTTTTTTATCATCACAGAGTATTTGAATAGTACATAGAGAAGAATAATAATTTTAAATATCTTTCTTAAAGTCAGAGTAAAAAAATATATATGTTTTTCCATTTTATAACTTAGTTTTACGTTAAAAAAAATATGTTATTAGACACTTAATACATTTTAGAATTCTATTGTACATGCATTTGGTGATATTGGATCCTCCTGCAGTCTTTTGAATTCAGATTGATAAACAACTTTTGAAATTAAATTTATACTATCTAGAGAATTTAACATTATTTACTTCCTTTTTCAGATAATTCATTGAAGATTTCATAGTATCTGTTAACTCACTTTTGTCTCAGGACCTGTGATATCCCAGTAGAAACTTTTATCTCTTCTGAAATTGACAAACTTCTATTTTTTATTTCTGATTTTTAACCACTCAGTGGCTATAAAGCATCTTTCTTTAAAGTTGTGCATAGTCTTTTTGGGAGCTTTTGGTGAAGCTGTGAAATAAGATCTTAGTAAAAACTTCTGAAAATATAGGTGCACAGTTTTGACTATCTACGTTATCATGATCTCTCAAAAATTTGTCAATTTGTTTTCTTTACAAAAGAAGAAAAATAGATCTTATTAATTTAATGTAGGAAATAAATGCTGCTCTTGTCTATAGTATTTTGACAGGAGTATTAACAGTCTGTAAATTGAAATAAGGAAGGAAGCAGTTAGTATTAAACTATCAGCCACTTCTACGTTTAAAATTTCACTAACTTTCTCCGGTACATTTCTTCTTGACATTCTTCCAGAGGTGGTCTTAATCTCTGAAAGGAGAGCTAAAAATTTGGAAGATGTCTTGGCAGAATGAAGTCAGAAGAACTACAACAGAGTAACAAGCTTTTGAAGAAACTGATTTGTGAGCAAATAATCAATTGGGAACAGGGATGTAACAGGAGACAGAGTGGAAGAGAATAGAGGCAATTTGTCAAATTGACTTTCTCCCATACGCAGTTTACTCTTTATTTATAAACACGATCATTTGATATAAGTACCAAGTACATGATTAACTCACGATATGTGAGTTAATATGATTTGCCTGTTAGAAGTTCAAAAAAAGATTTAAGGAAATCCTTGAACACAAACATTATTTAGCTAAGCTAAAAGGCAGAAAAATTCAGCTTGGGAATAATCACAGATTGACAAAGTATCCCTGGTGAGAAGGATAGAGATGAAATGCGAATCATGGAATGGCTTGGGTTAAAAGGGGCCTTAAAAACCATATAGTTCCAACCCCCGCGTCATGGGCAGGGACACCTTCCACTAGGTGAGGTTGCCCAAATCCTCATTTAGCCTGGTCTGGAGCCATTCAAAAAACTGAGACTCCACAGCTTCTCTGGGAAAAGTTTTCTTTGATGCATGCATGCATATAGATATTTTTTTTTTTCCTCAGACATTGGAACATAGTAGGTTATAAAAAACAGAATCACAGAATCACAGAATTATCAAGGTTGGAAAAGACCTAAAAGGTCATCCAGTCCAACCATCACCAATACTCCCCAGCTAAATCATATCCCTCAACACAACATCCAAACGTCTCTTGAACACCTCCATGTTTGGTGACTCCACCACCTCCTTGGGCAGTGCATTCCAATGCCTGACCACCCTTTCCGAGAAGTAATATTTCCTAATGTCCAGCCTGAATCTCCCCTGGCGCAGTTTGAAACCATTGCCTCTAGTTCTATCACTGTCTACACGAGAGAAAAGGCTGACCCCTAGCTCACCACAACCTCCCTTCAGGAAGTTATAGAGAGCTATAAAGTCTCCCCTGAGCCTCCTCTTCTCCAGGCTGAACAATCCCAGCTCCTTCAGCCGTTCCTCATAAGGCCTGTGCTCCAGGCCCCTCACCAGCTTCGTAGCCCTCCTCTGAACACGTTCCAGGGCCTCAACGTCTTTTTTGCAATGAGGGGCCCAAAATTGAACACAATACTCGAGGTGTAACACTGCAACACAAAACACTGCAAACCAAAGACAAATGAAATAGTCTTTCACTAGCTGCAAATTTTCCACTCTTGGAAATAAGTCTATGCATTAAAATTAAACCAGCTCAATTTTAATGATTATTTTATTAATCTCATTTGCTAGTTAACTAACACATTTCTTCTCTTATGCCTTTCTTATGCTTTTTTAAATTGATTTGCCCACTGTTACCTGTGAAAGAGAAAATCTACCCATTACCTCTTAATTTTAGTGTGCAAACCAATTTATTTCCTGTTCGTAAACTCACAAATAAAAAAAATAGAACATTATATTGACATAGAGAAATTTCCTTTGGAAATTTTTTTCTTTTATTACATTGTGTTAGTCCCTGATCTCCTGTTGAATCTTGCTGGTGACTCCTCAGGTTCATAAAATGTAAAATGAAAATACTATTGGCAGATATTCAGAGGAATCTGTAAGACTACCATTCTTTCATATACATTCTACTGCATTCAGTGGCACTAGAATCTATCATTAAGCCAAGTAACATTGAGCTATCTCAGTAACTCTCTTGTGTTCCTCTACTTGGTCTGCATTGTCTGTTATAGTTGTTTTTGGTTTGTTGTTGTTATTGTTGTTGTTTTTTGTAATTAAGTTTTCTGTGGTTTAGTGACATGAACAAAATAAGTTGCCAAGGTATTTAGAAAATGTAGATTCTCTACATTCTGATTTTTAAATTGAATCTCATATCACCGGGGTTGAAAATTGAACACTTTAAATGTGGGAATTTATTTTTATGATGCCCATAGATTTCACTGTAACTCTCTATGGATACAATATAGGTGCAGCCATTTTCAGGATTGGGACATAACTGATTCTTAAATCATAATGCATTTAAAGAAATGTTTTAAAGAGTGAAATGTGTCTCTACATTGCTAAATTTTGCTTTTGGTACATTATATATAATACAGAATGTACAGTAACTCTGTTATCTAGGTGGAGAGTTCTATGAGAAATAATTTTATTTGTATTCATCAATAAGATGTCTGATTTCAGACATATCCATTTCATAGCTTTCCATGTTCACATCATTAATTTCAATCCACAGTGGACTGCATAAATGAAAAATAACTCTTGTCAAAATTGAAACTATAAGAAATCTTATATCTGATCATATTGTCTCCACACTTTCAACAAAGCAGAATGAATAAAGGCATCTGTCTTCTAGGGGAAGTTCTGACATAAAGAGGTACATGGAAATATAGCTTTCTGAAGGACGATTTTCAGACATTGGACAGGAGACATGAGGGAAAATCACTTCATTTGAAAAATGATATTATCATAATTTACCAACTTTAGAATATTTACTGTTGTCCTCTGTAATTCTCTGGAGGTAAATTGCTTCATAATATTTCCTTGAGAATTTTCACTACAAAGTTTTGTTGTTGTTGTTGTTTTTAATAAAAATAAAATCATCCAAAATTGCTGGAAGAAACAGTTCAAAAAATAAAAGAAATACAGATTCTTGTTTCCTTTCTTATGCATATAAACATCTCAACAGCAGCTGTGAATTTAGATATTCAACACATCTTTTATTAAGTAAGTCATATGAATCTGGATTTTTCTATTAAAAGAATCAATGAGTTCAAATAACTGACTTCTGAACTGGTTCTGCAGACCAAGAGAGCTCCCCTATAGTTGTGGTAGCAGAAAGAAAAATAATTAATTATTAATTGGAGCAGAATCATTCCTCTTGTTCTGATTCCACTTCAAGACAGTTACTATAGATGGTAGAGGTAAAAGGAGGACAGCTAAGGAGAGAGGCATTTTAAGCTGCAACAAGATATGCAGAAATATATCAGTGTATGATGTCATGATATTTACACCAGTTTTCTTTGGTTATTTGGAACTTTGTATTAGATGTGATTTATTTCACTATATATGTTCCCAGAAGCCAAAGAACCTGCATCTGCATCATGAGCAGAGAGAAATGGAAATGGAAGTTTAGGGAGTTTAACTCTAAAATCAAGCGGGAAATCATGCCCATTTTGAAATAAATCTAAGCATTCAAATTAATTCTTATATACTAGGAATTATGATCTCTAAATAATTGTACCTCTTGAAATGAAGTTTTTCGTGCTAGTATCTATATATATATTACTGATATACATTTAAAGTGTATTTCTTCCAAAGCTACAAGCATACTTTTTAATGCTTCCTAACAAAATTAGTTTTTGGAATGGGAAATAGATTGAAAGCTTGGTTCTGCTATAGGCAACATGTATCTTTTCCTACTCAGCATTTACAGTTTGCTGCGCAATACAGAAGTTTTAGTAACTATAGGTGTTGGCAAATGACCTGGATATATCTGGGAGATATGCATGAACTTGTTGTATATCAGTATATTTTTATCTTATTATCACTGTTCATGAAGATGTGTGGAAGAGAATTTTCCTACCTGTTTAGAAATCTGTCTGCTGTATTAAAAAAAAAAAAAGAAAAAAAGAGTGGCTGGTTTCAGGTCAGTTTGCTTAATTTATGTACAGCATTTATGAACACTGTACTTGTAAAACTTTTATACACAGTTGCACACTTGTTTATATTTTTGGTTAAACAAAATGAAACAAAAACTAGAGAATATGTAGAACTTTTCTTATATACTAAAAGCAGCACTACACAAAGTTAGATGTGAAAGCTTAATTTGCTTTATCAATTTTAATTCAGTCCCAGTTTGGAAAGTGAATATGACAAATTAAATTTTAATGTAAAGAATTGTTTAAATTAATTCAACATATCTGGATATGAAGCAAACAATTATTTGCATTATTTAAGAATAATATACTATAAGTAAAGTTGTAATTCTCATGAGTTCATCTACATTTCTTTAACGTTAGATGCAAATTAAGTGATATATGTAGTATAGGTGTAAGAGTTAGAAAAAGTAACTGTAAAAGTCTCCCTACCATTTTTCTACAAGCTTTGGGAAGATTTTTATTAACACACTTCATCTAACTGTCTTTACTTTCCTTTCAGTAAACTATCAGAGTTTTGCAGAACAAGCTGGATAAAAGTTCTCTGTTCAGTCTCTGTTCAATGTCTCACGGATAACAGCAATTTCAAAGAGAGATCATAAATTGAATATGGCAGTAATAGACATGGTTATATCATGAAAAGTAACCATTAGAAACCAGTCATGTTAAAACTCTTAGTTTTTGCAAGATAAATGACAAATAATCATGAGGGAAAATCAATAAGTTCTACATTACAGTGATGTATTCTCCTTCCTTAAAGAAAAAAATAAAAAAACATACTCATTTTTTCTAGAACTGTTTTCTTTGGTGAAGATTTTGCTCTTATGCATTTTAAAACTAGAGAAATAGAATTTTTAAAAAAATAATAAATTTTCTGATGTAGGCTTCTACATGATAAATCCTCAAAATCACGAGATGTGAGCCTGAGATACCATACATTCTAATTTCCTTACTATCATTTTTACTCAAATATTTTCCAGGAGCAATTAGTAAATGTAATTACATACTGCTTGGATGATCACACAAGAGTCTCCTTTTTATTTGTATCCTTTAAATTTTGTCTTCTAAATAATATGCAAATAAAGAATATTCAATTTAAAGATGATACATTTCTTAAGTAAGTCTGTGACTGACTAAATAGAGAAGCTTTCCTCACTTTCAGCATTTCAAAGAAGGTTCCACAGTGTTTTACATAAAGCGAGAAACTGAACACTATGAGGAATGATCAAAGCAAATGGAAAACAGGGTTCATTGCATTTTAGGCCACATCAGATGGGGTTTTCCATCACATTGCCAGAACAGAGTTAGTATACCTACATTTTTTTCATCAGAAATTCAGTCTGTTCACTCAAACCCATTTTTCCATTTCAAAGAGACTGAATGACTATTTTTCTGCTTAAGGGTAAGTGAAATAGTACTATCTGGAATTTTTTCCTTCCTTCTCTCTCCTGTCTATGTATGCTTTACAAGTCTCATCTTGGACCCTGGATAGAAATAAATATGAAGGCTGCTCTGGAAATAATGGTTCCAATTTCATTATGTTAGTCTGCAATATCAGAGGCAAATGTTGGTGGTATGACAGTAGAGGATGAACCTTCCCACCAATATTCCATTACATTTTGTTGCTGTATGACAGATGGCAGCAAAAGGTCAGTCTGACAGAATGGTGTCTAACGTAGAAGCGAGTATGAAGCAAAGGTGTGGAAATGAACTCCTCTTTGCAAAAAAAATAAAAAAAAAAAAAAAAAAATAAAAATTAAAAAAATGGCACCTATTGACATTTATCAATGCTTGCTGAATGTTTATGTAGACCAAAAAATGGATCGTAAGCATCATGAGGCTGTGAGGTGGTACGTTTCAACAGTGGTGACAGTAATGTGAAAGACAAACCACATTCCAGAATGTCATTCAGATTCCAGTTTTTTATAATCACAGCATGAAGGGTCTTGTTCATTGCTGGTGAAAATACACAGTTAATGGTGGTGAGTATATTAAAAATAGTTTTGTAGCTGAGAATTTGCTCTATAAAATTGTGTCATTTTGCACTTTGTATCTGTTGTTGTTTCCATGGAAGTAAATAAGAGGCATTACTTTTGGAGCTATCAATTTGTCTATCATTAAAAATAAATAAATAAAAAAGAAGATGGAAGTAAGAGGTGAGAAAAAATTTAGAACTTCATTTTATGATGTTTAGGCAGTTAAAGGGACACAATTCAGTAAGCAGCAAAACAAACAAACAAAAAAATTTCCAAACTGTTATTTGTCTCCTGTGATACTATTATTTGCTTTTGTTATGTAGGTTTTAATTGGAGGTAGTGATGGTAAATTCATTGCATTTGGGCTATTAGAATTAGATTATCTGGAAATTAACTGTCTCAAGGTAAACATGTTAAGCACTTGTTTCCCTTCTCCACTGTCATCTTTTAGGCTTCTTTTGTCTCATTCTCACAATTTTTCCATTTTCTCCAAACTTCAGTGAAAAGAATATGTTCCTTTCAAGCTTTTGTCCTGTATTACAGAACCAGAGTATCACTTAGGTTGGGAGACACGTCTTGTGATTATTTTCACCATTTTAACCAACAGCAGGCTAATCATGACCCTTTCCCGTCAAGTTTTGAATATTTCCATGGATAGAAACCTTGCAACATTCCTCATATGAAAAAAAGTGTACTTTAAATTATTATTATTATTTTTTTTAATGTATGCCTATTCCCAGACACTGTCTTCTTAAAGTCTTCATCAAATGTTTCTACACATTTATAAGATCTGCCCCTCAACCTTCCCTTCTTCCAGGATAAATAGTTCCAGTTCTCTAAGGCTCTATTTTCCACTACTTATTCAATCCTGAGCTGGACTCTTTCCAGCACGACTGTGTTTCTCTTGCAGTGAACATAGCACCTCAGTTGTGCCTCACCCGGGCTGAACATAAGGAAAGGATCACCATCCCTGACTTTCTGGCGACAATCTGTCTAATGCAGCCCAATAGACCGTTAGACTTGGATGCAAGGACACATTGCTGGCTTATGGACAGCTTACTGTCAACCAGGACATCAAGGTCCTTATCCGCATAGCTACTTTCCTGATGAAACTTCCCAATATTTCCTGGTATTTGGGATTATTCCTTCTCAGAAACAGGAACTGACATTTTCCCTTCATTTAAATTCATGATTTTTTTTTTTTGTTCATTTATACATCATATACATATACTCTGAATGGCAGCATATCTGTCAAGTTTATAAGACTTTCCTCCTAATTTTGTGACAAATTCAATCTTGCTGAGGATGCACTGTCCCATTATTCGGGTCATTAAGGAAGATGTTAAGCAATATTGGCAGCAATATTGACACTTGGATTATAAATCTAGTGTCTGATCACTTGGTGTCACTGTTATTGGATTTTTTTCCACACATTTATAAAATCTATGCTAATTTTATGTGCTTTATAACATTGTAATATCATTTCATTATTAGTAGTATCTACCCTGTTTGTAATTTGTTTTTAAAGATAAAAAATTTGATCATCTTTTTTTTTAATACGAGATATCTTCCAGTATAATGGCTTCAATTAAAGAATGAACTCTAAATGTAACGGTAGATATTTATTTCCTCAGATGTTTACCAAATACCCTAATACAAATTCTCCATGAAGTGAATGATTTTAAAAGATTCCTCAAGAAACACGTGAACCAGTTAAAGGTAAACCAGTATCAGGTTGCTCAGAGCTCTGTCCAGCCTGACTTTGAAGGTCTCCACCACATCACTGGGCAACCTGTTCCAGTGCCTCACCATCCTCACTGTAAAAGACTGTTTCCTTATATCCAACCTAAATCTCCCCACTTTCACTTTGAAACTATTTCCCCTCGTCCTATCACAGCATACTCTGCTAAAGAGTCTGTACCCTTCTTTCTTGTAGGTCCACTTTAGAAACTGAAAAGGTGCTATCAGGTCACCTTGGAGCCTTCTCTTCTAGACAGAAGGCTGTGAAGAAATGCATAGTTATAAATTGTTAAAAACATCTAAAAAACATGAATTAGTTATTCATAGAATCACAGAATAGCTTGAGTTTGAAGGAATCCTAAAGATCATCTAGTTCCAACACCCCTGCTGCTGGCAGAGTTTCCACCTGCTAGATCAGGCCGCCCAGGGCCCCATCCAACCTGACCTCACTTTTCAAGGCTGTTCAGATACCTCAGGAAGGCATCCCTTCCTTCTACTGTATCAACTGCACCACAGTTGACAGGTTAGTGTCACCAACAAATTTGCCGAGGATGCACTCAATCCCACTATTCAGATAATTGATAAATATGTTGAATCATAGAATCTTCAAGGTTGGAAAAGACCCACAGGATCACGCAGTCCAACAATCCACTGATCACCAATAGTTCTCACTAAACCATGTCCCTCAACACAAAATCCAAACGTTCCTTGAACACCTCCAGGGTCGGTGATTCCACCATCTCCCTTGGCAGCCCATTCCACTGCCTGACCACTCTTTCAGACAAGTAGCATTTCCTAACATCCAACGTAAATCTCCCCTGGCACAGCTTTAAGCCATTCCCTCTGGTCCTATCACTGGTTACACGAGAGAAGAGGCCGACCCCCTGCTCACTTCAACCTATCTTCAGGTAGTTATAGAGATCAATAACATCTCCCCTGAGCCTCCTCTTCTCCAGACTGAACAATCCCAGCTCCTTCAGCCACTCCTCAGAAGGCCTGTGCGCCAGACCCATCACCAGATTTGTTGCCGTTCTTCAAACCCACTCCAGGGCCTCAATGTCTTTCTTGCAGCGAAGGGCCCAAAACTGGACACAGTACTCAATATGCAGCCTCACCAGTACTAAGTACAGGAGACAATCACTTTCCTGTTCCTGCTGGCAACACTATTCCTGATGCAAGTCAAGATACCATTGGCCTTTTTGGCCATCTGGGCACACTGCTGGCTCATGTTCAGATGAAGAGCATTGGTCCTATGATGGATCCTTGGGGAACAGGACTTGTCATCAGCCTCCATCTGGACATAGATTAGATGACCTCAACCCTCTGGTCATGACTGTTCAATTCCTTATACACTAAACAGTTCACCCTTCAAAAGCATTTCATTCAAATTTGGAGATATGATTTTATATCAAAGGCCTTGCACAAATCCAGGTAGATGACAAGGCTGGATATGGCTCTGGGCAGCCTGTTCTAGTGGTTGGCAAACTTGTCCACAGGGAGTTAAAACTAGATTATCTTTAAGGTCCTTTTCAACCTATAATTCTATGCTTCTATAACATCTAATGCCATCAGTCTACCCTAGAAAGTTACCAGATTAGTCAGGAACAATCTGCTCTTGCTGAAGCCATGCTGAATCACTTTTTTGGATCCCCTCCTCATTCTACATTAACATAGCTTCCAGGTTCCCTTGGTCTTCCTTTTTCCCTTTCATAAAATTCACAGAATCACAGAATCACAGAATCATCAAGGTTGGAAAAGACCTAAAAGATCATCCAGTCCAACCATCACCAATACTCCCCAGCTAAATCCTATCCCTCAACACAACATCCAAACGTCTCTTGAACACCTCCATGTTTGGTGACTCCACCACCTCCTTGGGCAGTGCATTTCAATGCCTGACCACCCTTTCCGAGAAGTAATATTTCCTAATGTCCAGCCTGAATCTCCCCTGGCGCAGTTTGAAACCATTGCCTCTAGTTCTATCACTGTCTACACGAGAGAAAAGGCTGACCCCTAGCTCACCACAACCTCCCTTCAGGAAGTTATAGAGTGCTATAAGGTCTCCCCTGAGCCTCCTCTTCTCCAGGCTGAACAATCCCAGCTCCTTCAGCCGTTCCTCATAAGGCCTGTGCTCCAGGCCCCTCACCAGCTTCGTAGCCCTCCTCTGAACACGTTCCAGGGCCTCAATGTCTTTCTTGCAATGAGGGGCCCAAAACTGAACACAATACTCGAGGTGCGGCCTCACCAGTGCAGAGTACAGGGGGACAATTACCTCCCTATTCCTGCTAGTAACACTGTTTTTGATGCAAGCCAGGATGCCATTAGCCTTCTTGGCCACCCGGGCACACTCTTGGCTCATGTTCAGCCGAGCATCAATCAACACCCCCAGGTCCGTTTCCTCCACACAGTCCTCCAGCCACTCCGCCCCAAGCCTATAGCGCTGCCTGGGGTTGTTGTGGCCAAAGTGCAGGATTCGGCATTTGGTCTTGTTGAACTTCATCCCCCTGGCTTCAGCCCAGCTCTCCAGCCTGTCCAGATCCCTCTGCAGGGCCTCGCTACCCCCAGGCAGATCCACACTCCCAGCCAATTTGGTGTCGTCTGCGAACTTACTGAGGGTGCACTCAATGCCCTCATCCAAGTCATCAATAAAGATATTGAAGAGGACAGGCCCCAGTACCGACCCCTGGGGAACACCACTCGTGACCGGTCGCCAGCTGGATTTAACTTCATTCACCACCACTCTCTGAGCCCGGCCCTCCAGCCAGTTCCTTACCCATCCAAGAATGTACCCGTCCAAGCCACGGGCTGCCAGCTTCTGCGGGAGAATACCGTGGGAGACAGTGTCAAAGGCTTTGCTGAAGTCTAGGTAGACCACATCAACAGCCTTTCCCTCATCCAGCAGATGGGTCACTATATCATAAAAGGAGATCAGGTTGGTCAAACAGGACCTGCCTATCATGAACCCATGCTGGCTAGGCCTGATCCCCTGGCCATCCCGCACATGCCGCATGATCTCACATGCCGCGTGAATTGAGACTGATGTTTACCGTTTTCCAGTCAGAAGGGACTTCATCTTACAGACGCAACTTTTTGAATATGACGGAGTGCCTTGGCAATCACATCACCCAGTTCCTTCAGGATCTGGGATATGTGGTTTCAGGTCCCATACACTTGTACACATTCAGTCTCATCAGGTGGTCTTCATCCTTCATTTTTATTCTTTCTAGTGTTTATAAAATGAGGTCATGAATTAAGAAGAATTACCACTGGGCCTATGAAAAACATTCTAATGATTATAGTAGGGGACAACTTTATCAGTGATTGCAGTCTTTGGTGTTGAAGACTTCACAGCAAATTGAGCAAATATTTTACGGTGGTTTAGATATTCAGAACAGAGGTACTCACTTGAGGATGGTCTTGCCTTTAATTCTCATGATTATGATTGTTTTGTTTCCATTTATTACTCATTCATTATTACCTCTTTTAATTTTTGATAATCTAAGTGTCAAGGTTAGTTTTTAAAAAAGGAGTAATATGATAGGTAAGTTAGAAGAAAAAACAGATGAGTCATTTCTAGAATAAAACAATGGTTAAATCAGACCGCTGAATATCTCCATCATCATCACTATCCAGGCTGAGAGCTGAATATTTGGTATAAACAGATAGAAATGTGAGTCCAATTCTTATTCAAAAAGCATGGCCAAAAAGAATTAGAATTGTAGTTCACAATTTAACCCGAGCTGTTACTCTACTGAGCATGACTGCTTTAGATAATCAGCTTTTAATATTCTAAATGAAATACTCAACACAGAGAGCTCAGATTTTCATACATAGTAAAAAAATGTCAGAAATCATATACATATTAAAAATGACAATATCGTGACCGAATGCAGATAGCAGAAGCTAGGAACTCCAATTAATGCATGTAAGGTCAGAAGAAATCTTCTTTTAATATGAAATAAGACTTGACAAATTCAATTCAATTCAAATTGAATTGATTTTAAAAGAGAAAAAAAATGGAAAAATACATTTTCAAGACAAATAGATTAAGAAAAATGAGCATAACAAAGGTACTGCTAGGACTCAAGTTATTTACTAATAGAAAAGAAAAGGGAAAACAACAACAACAACAACAACAACAACAACAACAACCAACACAAACAATCAAAAAAAAAACTGAAAATGACATAAATAAGTTATCTGCCTTCTCTTCATGCTCCTTATTTTTTCCTGATGTGTTTTCTTAGATAAATCAGATTTTTATACATGACACTTTAGGGAATACATTTCTGCTGAGGACAAGTTTATTTCAGATGTCTTCAGATATGGAAAATAAAATGACTGAAATTTGATGTTAAATAAATATACGCACATACAAAGGTAACAAGTTAGTAAGACAAAAATTAGACTTTTTCTATATCAGTTAATTTTAACCATATTTCATTTTGATGCTGAGGATGCTGTTCATATCTGTTATTCTTGTTCTGCCCCTCACACTCGCATGTTTCTTTTTTTCATCAAGTTCAAATTGCAGTATTTGCACCTTCTCAAGCATACATGTCTTTTCTGTATGCATGGCATTACTTGGTGACCCCAGCTCCTTTATACATGTTTCTCTTCTTCTGATCTTCATATCTTCCCAAAATTCAGTACCAAAATATCTCTGCCTAAGTCAAAAGCACACAATAACTTAACAGTTCAAACACATAAACAAGTTACAGATAAGTAAGGAATTACCACTTGGCTGGTGAGCTCCTGTTGTATAGTCTGCCTTCTTGCAAATGTCAGGTAATTGACAAGAAGAACTACCTGATTTTGACAAAAGTGGAAGGCTTACTTACAGTGGTGACATCTCCTGTAAGTTCAGAATGGAGTTAAACTGAGTTAGCATGCTTTCACTGATGACTATTAACATTCACCTTACAGTTAATAAGAATACATGTTCGAGTTCGATTCCAAAAAATGACTCTTGGGAGCAAATTGAATTTTACCCTCCCCCCTCCCATTAACCCCCCTCTCCCCTCCCCCCCTCCCCCATTTTGGTGGCAGGAAAATTAGAACAGGAGATAGAGTTCAGGAATGATGACCACATGACTGATTCTGAGCTCAGACTCCATGACACCCCACCATGAAATCTAAAATATTGCTAATTCTTGGAACTATGTTCTTGAATCTTTGTGCTAACCAAATATTTCCTCCAAAGTCCATCATTTAAGCTTATAATTAAGTTATAATTTATGTTACTATGATAAATATCAGCATTTCTATTTCCTTTCCACACTAAATTATGTTTACTTTCATCTATTGTGGTGAAATGTTTCTCTCTTCCTAAAACAGTGGAAGGACCTCCCTTTGTTGTAAGCTTTGAGCACTAGATACTTTTCCTCCAGTAATATCTGTAGGATTGTATACAGAAGAAATGCAGACTAGAATCAAGTTGAGTAGTAATATTTTTGCAAATAGTGTGCATCTCAGAGATGCATAACTGTAAATAGGCCCACAGACATATTAAACTGCCCTTTATGAGAAAAAGAAGAGCAATTCAAATAACAGGCCTTCTGTACTTCATGTATTTCTGTACGAAGTCTGTTAATAATTTGCTTCATTAAATATTTACAATTTAAGGTCTAAGATGAGACAGTGTTTTTAAATTATATTTTAAGATTGGTTGTCTAGCTCAAAGCTTACTAAAGTGGTAACTGGAAGTTGGTATGTGTGATGGCAAATTCCCTTTGCACTTTAATTCTGTGAGTTCATGAAATAGAATTTCCTAGCTTTTAATACCTGATGTCTCTTACTCTTCCCCACAGTCTCATTATCTTTGTAATTTTACTCAGTCAATGGCATGACAAATTTGGAAAGTTAATTCAGTGATTGTTCTTAAGTTATGAACTCCATGATCTACTCAGGGTTAGTTAACCTTTTTGTTTCATGTTTTTCATAAAATGAGGTAATGTTAACTTTAATACTCCTGGTTAAAATAAATGACCTGTACACAATGGATGTGACTGTGTGTTGCATGTTTTTAGGGACATTTAAGAAAAAAGCACTCTTACACTTTCTGTTGATTGGCTTTGAAGCAGAGGACAGTATTATTTTGAAGAGGAGAGGAAGTACTTTTTAATGTGAGTAAGGTAGTTATCTGGAGAGGATGTTATCTTCATTTTAGGGGGAGATATTTTTTCTTCTCCTTTTTTTTTTTTTTTTTCTTTTAACCCACCCTCAAGTTGTGTGAAACAGAAGTCATGGTTATGTGGGCCTTCAGAATAATCTACAGATCAGCCAGAACTATATATTTAAACCACTTTTTTTCCCATTGAAAATAAAATCATTTGCATCCAGGCCATCTATATTTTAATTCTTATTTCCCAAATATCCTATGAGGACATCTCTTATATTTCCTGGCAATGCTGTTGAGCCTGAGTATTTATTTCACCTACAAGACTTTTACCTCTGTGCAGCATGGGAAATACAAGGAAGTGGAATTTTGATATTGCTAAGAAGAGGGCTCAGATAAGGAATCAAGCATGAACAGTACTGAACAAGGTAGAGCAGAAGTGGGATTCAGTAGAGTTCCCATAATTTGGTTAGATAGTTGGATAAAAGAAAAGAATTGCTTGATCAGAAGTGGAAAGAATATCTGAAATGGACAATCTGAGTTCTGGTCTCTGTACTAATGCAGTTATATAGCATTCATCGGAGTTATTTTATGTGAAATGCTTAAAGAAGTATTGGAGTGAGTTGCTGTAAATGAGCTCTGTGTTTTGATTTTCACCTTCCTTCCTCTTGACATAAACATGTATAAGTCAAGCTTATTCTATTTATTTTTTGAGCTTATGAATCCCTAAATAGTTATGTAATACATCACAGTTGGAATAGAGCAATTATTTATCCTGATAATTCTTTCTTTGATCTGCAGCTGGCTACTTGGCAGGCTTTGGGGAGATGAATTAAAGTTTTCACAGGCAAGAGGAGATGAACCCAACACTGTCCCACTCCTAATGAGGAGAATACTGTTAAAGTAAAACTACAGTGCTGCTTTCCTGTCCTAATTTTCAAAGTAGAATATGAGCACTATTTCCTTTCCTGAAAGGGAAGGTTCAAATATCCGTTTAGATGCTTAGTTTCAAAGCTGAAAATTTCAAGCAAGGATGATAGATGTCTTTCTACAGCCTGAGGTTTGTCAGCCTTAGGGAGATTTTGGTTCTAACACGCTACCATCATCAGCATTTATTATTTGTTACTTTACTAACTATCTCATTTGGCCTCATAAAAGTCATACACCAAACTCAGAATTTCATCCCATGAGCTCTGGAGCCTTTAATTACACAATATTTAAGTCCTTCACTATCTATCTCTAAATTAATCAATATGGTGAATTTACAGAAGACTAAATTCTGAATCTGAATTCTGGGTTTGCAACAAGTAATTATTTTCCTTACAAATATGAGCTACAGAATTAACAGATGCAAAATATAGTAGAAGCATAGATACTGGAATTAGGTCAGTAATATAACTTCAGAAAGGCTTTCAAAGTGGGCAGTGCAACAAGTAAGCAAGCAATAAACTACAGTTGACTGCTTTTCCCCATCTCTCATCTTTAGTTTCTGAACTCCTTTCTGTCCTGGAAAAAAACTATGATTTCTGATCAGTTCAGCGGCCTGTGTCCTACTGCTTAACCATCTCTGGTGCAGTCTATGTAGACACCTCTATTATTCCAAAAATGCTGGTAGTAGAACCAATTCAGAGGAGTTGGTATAAGACCAAATCACAACCAGTGGTCAGAAATCAGCAGGATAGTGAGAGAGTATTATTTAATGACAAAATCCAGTGAAAGGAAGAAATAGTTACCCATAAAATGGAAAGCAATCAGAAGCAAAAACTCCAAACAACTTTTACACTGTTGCTATTACTCATAGAGAAAAGATAAAGGTTTTATGGGGCTTGGAAGAATCCTTTGGAGATCATGGAGATCCTCTGCAAAAGCAAGTTCCCTAGAGTAGGTTACAAAGGAAAATATCGCAATGAGTCTTGATTATCTCCAGAGAAAGGGATAATTTCTGTGGGAATCTTGTTCCAGTGCTCTGTCATCCTCATAATAAAGACGTATGTATGGAACGTGTGTTGCAGTTTTTACCCATGGTCCCTCGTTCTGTTGCTGCACACCACTGAAAAGAGCTGGGCCCCATTCACTTGACTTCCATACATAAGATATTTATAAACAGTGATGAGATTATTTCTCAGTCGTGAACTTCTTCAGGTTTGTGAAGGAAGAAGCAGTGCACTGCATCTACTTGCAACAGCTGATAATAATATTATTTTAGAATGTAATTTGTACATATCCTTGATTTTGAGACATTTATAAACAGTTATTCATCTTGTACTAAAGAAAACATCCAAAACGAATCATGAAGTCAATATCCCAAACTTGTTAACCTTCCCCCCCACACACACTATCAAGGAAGTTCAGGATGCCCAGTTATAAAACAACTTTATATCTTCATAAAAACCTCTGTGTCCAGGACTCTCAGTTATTACTATTTTAGGATTTGAAAGAAGATATTACTCTTGTTAGATTAATTTCTGTTCACATAGACATAGTATTTAATATTAAATAAGTACCTTAGATAATATAGCATAAAGATGAATGGATGTGTTATCTGCATGATGTAAGTCACAGAAACAAACAATTTCCTCATAAGAGTTATGATTTGTAACTTCACTCTGCTATGTTTATTCAAATGCAGCATTTAATTTCATAACATATGGAAGTCACCATGTACATATGTCACAAGACCACACAATCCAAGAGCAGCTGAGGAAGGAAGAGATATCTGGAAATTGCCCAGTCCACCCCTGCTGTTCAAACAGTGTCAGCCAGAGCATGTCTAGATAGAACTATTTATATATTTAGTTGGGTCCAAGGACAAAAAAAATCCATAGTACCTCTGAACAGACTCTTCCCTTTCCAGTATTAAACAAGCCTTGCAGTAAAAACATTTTTGTTCTAGGATCCAAGTGGATTTACCTACATTTCCTGTATGTTGATTTTATCTTCCTGTATACAGTAAATTTTACTTGAATTTAATTCATACAGTGCAAATGCAACAACAACAACAAAAGTAGACTATTATTACCAAATACCTTGCATAAACAAAATGAGCTTTCCTTCTTGTCTCACTGTAAATAAAAATTTTCAGACCTCAGATCACTCTAACAGATTCCCCCTGATCACTGTTTATGAATACCTCATCAAGACAAGGTGATATCAGGGCTGTGTTACCAACAAATTTTGTTGGCATATGGTGTTGGTTGAAGGGTACAGTCATATGAGACAGTCAATAAAAATAATACTACTGCATGGTTAGGTTGCTTTTGGAAATATATCAGACATGCCAGTTATGAATTACATGGCTTTACTTTTTCATAAGTTAAAATTAGCATCTCCTGGAACAAAATAAAATGCCTCAAAGTAATTGACTGTACCAGCACAGTAAATTTAAAGACTTTATTGTTAAGGATAAATCTGTGCTCCTTAAAGCCACTGATAGGCATTCATTTTTGTCTAACCCTTCACCAGTCTAACAAATTTAAAATCTTGCCTGGAAGGCACATCATGTTAAAAGACATAAAGATGCTCGTTTGGTCTTTGTAAAATATTGATTCAATTCTCCATTCTTACTAATCTCTGCAACCATTTAAGTTTTCCAAACATGTACATGCTGGCTTTCTTTTCCTTTAATGGTAACTAGCATTTCTAGGTGCACAGTATTTAGGTTTTCAGATTAAAAAGCTAATGTGTTTCTTGTCTGAATTACGACTAAAAACAATGTTGCATTTTAGGACCTGAGCATTTTCTTATTTGTCCTTAATACTTAAAATAGCTCTGTTCCATAGTCCTGATCTTTGCTAACCTTAAAGTTTTCACTGATATACTTTATTCACTTATAAATTACCTGTGTTCTCTCAGTTACCTTTTTATGATATTAAAGTACTTTATTTCCATTGCAAATGGAAGAAGGGGAGACATTTAAATGTAACTATCACTTCCCCTCTTGACCCAGATTTTTTAATGAAAATCCTTCAGGTGTGAAAATAACTGGGAATTCTAGGCAATTAGAAAAACACATGGTAAATCATTTTTAAACATTTCCTAATCATCCAGTTTTCTTATTTTTTTTTCTTCCTACTGAGTTTTGTTCATAACTGTTTTTTATCTTAGAAGATAAATTCTTTTAATGTGGTATGGCCCTGATCCTCAAAGGTTTTTAGGTTCTTAACTAGAAATGAAATAATGGTATCTAGTTTCTTCAGAAGTTCAGATGAAAAAGAACACCATCCTCGTGTCTGTATCTTGCTGGTTAGGATATTCAGATTGTATGCGGGAAAAAATTAATCTACGAAGAGTTGCAATCACCTTGTCTTTCACAGTCACAATGAAGAATCTTAGAGAATTGTCCTATTTTTCTTCTATTATTTTTATTATTTCCAACCTCTCATTAAAAACATCTGCTTTATTTTTAAAAAATCTGTATAAGTCATTGTAATTTTTTTTAACCTTGCTAGACATTTTCTTGACCATTCTATGAACTTTCCTATCCATCATGTGGCAGAGATACGCCACTTGTGCAGAGATTCCGTGTAGAGTTGATTGTGCAGTTTAGCTTTAACATGCCTCATTACCATCTCATTTGTTCCTTTTTTTCTGAGGAGCAAGGAAAAGCCATGCTAGGGATGACAACACTTTGTAGCCCTGTATTCAGAGCTTTCTTCCTGAACTCACACAGATGAGCAAAATTTTACTCCTTTAGAACTGGTGCATAATACAACTAGTGAAAAAGTCTTTGCATAGTACAAAGTGGAACAATCTTGTGCTGCTGTGGATAAGGCAAAAGTTCCCAACCCTGCCGCCTGTGGTACATGTTCGTGATACTTCATCATAGGTTTATAAGCATTTAATCTTGTCCGAAAATTCTGATTGCTTTTTGATGTTATTACAAAGCTGGTGAATGATCTCACTCTCAAAATTAATTAAAATCAACTTGGAAAATTAATCTTTCATATTGACAGAATCTAACTACAAGACTGTAAAGCACAATGATGAAAAATTACTATACCAAGTTCTGATGAGGTATGGTTCTTAGTTTAATTGGGTACTATTTCAACATTTTCATTAATAAACTTAGGTGGAACTTTTGTTTATTGATGTCATTGCCAAAACTCATATTCATTTTCATGGGTCAGGAAGTTCAATAAAATGGTAAATTAAAGAAATCACAACTGAGATACCACATTGAGATTTGAATAGTGCAGAAAACAGTATATACACAGTTAAACCTCTGTTACAGACAAAAAACATAAAAGTAAAAAAAAAAAAGTAAATAAAGTTAGCTTTTATTTGAAAATATACTGAGTGAGTAGGAAAAAAAAAAAAAAGCAAGAATATGTATCTGTTTGAATTGGGGAATTTTTATTATTATTATTACTATTTTAACTCCCCTAAAAATAGCTGCAAAGATGTCAAAAACATCTTAGAGTGAAACTGGAAAATAGATTTGCATTTTATATATAGGATGTCTGAAACATGTTGCATAACAAAAGGATGACAAAAACTTATTTAATTACTGAATTTCATAATTTCTATACATGTGATCATGTACTATTGCCTGTGTGTTGAACAGTTTGATGTTTGTTTTCATTACTGCTGTTCCTAACTGGGACTGAACTTTAAGAAAAGAAATACGCACTAGATGAACCAAGGCCTTATTCTAGAATAAGATAAATTCAGCATGTTAATCTGTATGATCATGGAAACTATAACTGAGACTAGATGTATTTATTTTTTTATATATCTGAATAAGTCATGAACAAATAATATTCATGTGTCACTGTAAATATTAACACAGATTTTCTGTACATTTACTGTGGAATATGGATATTCTACCAGAAAAAAAAAAAAAAAAAAAAAAAAAAAAAACCTATCTGCAACAAGTAGACACAATAATGTCAGAGAATGACCAAAGAGAAATCTGAATTGTTAAGCAAGAATTTTATTGATTTACTTAATCAATGTACTTCACTAATTGATAACATTGTTCAGTAGATTAAAGATCTAGTAGAAGATATTTGCCTGGTAAATATATTAACATTGGCTTGACCTTATATCCCTCTTCTATTTTGCCCTATGTCATGTCATTATTAAAATGTGAAGGCCAGAGGTTTATTTTTAAAGTCCAAAGTCAAAGAAGCAACAAAATTATATTTTCTGAAGATATTTGTTCTATAAACATATTACACAGGAATAGCTTTTATAATTATAATAGATTACATTTCTACTGAACTTCTGTTTAAAATTCAAAAGAGATAGTTATAAAGAAATTATAATGATAAAAAAAGAAATTCTTTCATACATCTCATAGAGTTTCCCTGGAGAAATTTTAAGAACAAATAGAACATCTGCAATATCAAAGCAGAGTATTTTAAATCCCTCTTTGTACAAATTCAGTGTCTTTGTAGGGAAAACACTTTGTAGGACAAAGTCGCCCTGACTGAAAATCTGTGTTCTGGGTAGAAATATAGATGGAACCTGACTATCTTGCTCAATAATTTGGCTTCTAAGAGTTATTCTCTCACTCCTTGATCTTCTACACTGCATAAACATTAGTTTGTTTGTAAGTTTTCTTTTAGAGCACCATCTATCAGTTCCTTATGATAAAAATTCATTTTTAACAGGGATAATTTTTCATAGAGATTGCTTTCAGTGGAGAAAATATTTGAAGAACGCAGCTGATTAGGCTTTTTTCTGCTCTGTAATATCCTCCAAAGATACCTGGTGGACATTGAGACTTAACAATTAGGACAAATTCATGTGTTTTGCCTTTGGACAAGCAACACACATTCTGAATTTCATTATACAAAAGTGCTCTCTCTAGAGGATCTCAGCAAAGATTTCCATTATTTCAGAGGAAAAAAAAAAAAAAACGTGATAAGAAAAGGAACTTAAGGGGCATTGCATGTGACATAGAACCAAGACCAAGTGATGTTTGTATGTGGCCAAACTGCTTTGGAGAGACTTGGTGGCTTTGTGTGGTCTGTGTGGACCAGAGCCTCTGCTCACCAAGGACAAAACACGCTGTGTGCCATACATGCTTTAACCATGTAGATATGTACTTTGTCCCTCTGATCCAAAGAGGACCAAATCCTAAGACACTAAAATTTCAAGCAAACTACTGTTAACTGTGGAAATGGTGTGTACAGTTGTAGCATACTCACAAAAGCACTGAAGTTAGCAGCAGGACTTGCTACTGCTAATGGCGTGGTGCCAGACACAGCACCTCTTCTGCAAGTAGGTTCTTTGAAGCCAAGATTTCTCAAATGAATAGATAGGGCCCAGAGGACTGAAGCTAGACACTCATGCAAGTTCACAAGAAGGATCTAAAAGATGAGATGAAAGGCCTCTTAAGATGTTAAGATTTTAATAACCCAGGACACTATATAGTTTCTGAGCACATACACTGATCCTGTATATTTCTGACATGTAATATTCAGTATACATTCTGCTTTTTACCGAAATTGGTATCCTCGTGAATGAAGTTCCAGTATAACTGGAACAGGATACAGGTGCAGTCCAAAAGTAATATCCTTAGAATTTTGGATGTTGCTTCAAATTTGCCATATGCCTCATCACTAGGTTTTAGTCTGTTGTCCTCAGAATACAGCAAACAAACAAATAAATTGAAATCAAATATGTTTGGCAAAACATTACATTTGCAAAAGGGCACAATATTCAAAACCATTTAATTTTAAGTGTTAGAATTTACTTTGAAGAGCTGATGGGAACTTGATCGTTTTTATAAATCCCCACTGTATTTATGCACAGGAAATTTACTGAGAAAAAAATAAATAAATAAATAAGTAAAATAAAAAGCCCACAACATGTGAGAGCTGAATGAAATTTTCATTACTATAGCCTTTAGAGTTACTGTAAATATAAGAAAACTAGATTTTTATTCTTACTCTAGATTACGTGCCCACACTTACCAAGTCTCTCACCTTCCCCTATCTCAGCTTGTGCGACCCCAAAGAGATGAGGTCGTTCTGTTCACTGTAGCTAAACACCAGCTGTGAGGACTATATATCCACTGACATATTTTATGATACCTGAATTTTCTAGGATCAATACCAGGCAGTTTTGAAGTCCCTTTGCCTCAGCTGCAGCTGGGAAAAGTATGCAAGAAAGTTGTGCTATTGTTCTTGCTGTGCATACAGAGCAAAGGTTTTTCTGTTTCTCATGCTAACCTGCTAGCCATGAGGGACAAAAAGTTTGGAGGTGACACAGCCAGGACAGCTGACCCAAAGGGTCAGTTCATTCACACTGTAAGATGGCTTTCTCTGTAATAAAGGCTGAGAGAAACAAGGAAAAAACATATCAGCTGGGATACAAAATTTTAAAGGAGAAATTGATCAAAATATAAAATGTGGGCTCAGGCTAGTTTAAGTCTTGTTGATGAAGGCAATTATTAATCTTACCCTTGTGGCCAAGAAGGCCAGTGGTATCCTGGGGTGCATTAAAAAGAGAAAGGCCAGCAGGTTGAGGGAGGAAATCCTTCCCCACTATTCTGCCCTGGTGAGGCCACATCTGTAGTAGTGTCCTGTTCCGGGGTCTTCAGTTCAAAAAAATCAGGGATCTCCTAGAAAGAATCTAATGTAGAGTCACAATGATAATGAGGGGCCTGTAGCATCTGTCATACAAACAAAGGCTGAGAGACCTGGGAATATTCAGTCTGGAGCAGACTGAGCCCCCCCTTGCTTATAAGCATCTGGAGTGTGGGAGTCAAATCGATGGAGTCAGACTCACTTGTTTCCTGTAGAAATAGAACATGGGGCAACGGGCAGACACTGGAACACAGGAAGTCCCAGACTAACACAAGGAAGAACTTTACTGTCTGAGCAAAGGGGTTCTAGAACAGGCTGCCCAGAAAGGTAGTGGAGCCTCCTTCTCTGGACTTGTCTGGACATCTACCTTTATAATTTGTTGTTGAGAACCTTCTTTAGAAGGGGGTTGGATGTGGCGATCTCTAGAAAGACCTTTGAATCCCCACCATTCTGTGAAGTTTCTGTAAGCAGAAGTGTACACTGTAGAGTGTTCTAGCAAGGAATTGAAGGAATTCATCAAAGAAAAAAATGTAGTGTTTGTTGTTTTGTTTTGTTTTGTCAAAACAGATATCTTGCAATTTACATTAACTGAAATTCTCTTCCCTCACCTGTTGCAAGCTTTTTTTTTTCCACCATAAATCTATGATCTCTGAAGTTTATCTCAGAAGTCTTCGTTTGAGTGTACCATGAATGGTGTAAACTCAGAGATAAGATATAGTAAAAGAAAGCTAAAGTGAATGTTTTCCATTCTTTATCCTTTCAGAGGGGAAAAAAAAAAAGGAACAACAAAATGAACAAATAAACAAATAAACAACAACAAAACCAGAACCCTACTTTGTTCTTGAAAGCCCAGCATTCACAGCTCAGCAGTCAGTCCTTGATTCAGAGCTGGTTTGCACTAGGGGTGCCATAACACTGGCGTTTTATGGGAAAAAAAATGAGGATAACAAGGCACTTAATAAGATTAAGTGATTTAGAGATACATCTGTGAAGTCTGAAAACATCAGAGTATTCTTTTTTTCTCTTTTCCTTCCTTTTCATCTCCTCTTCAGAACCAGAGAGGCAAGCTTCAGAATTGATTTGTTGTTTCTTGCTGTTGTTGTTTGCTTGTTTTGTTGTTGCTTGTTTGTTTTCAGAACTTTAAATATTTATTTAAATTACAGCAAACAATATTTTGTAACCAGTTTGTCAGTATAGTAATAAAAGTAAGTAAAAAAAATCCTTTGAGAGAAACAGTGACATCGAGATAAGTACTTTGATGGCAATAAAGAATCAGAAACACAAAGGAAAATAATAGATTATGTTACTGAATTATAGAATCATTTGATTTGGAAAGGACTCTTAAAAACCATCAGGTCCAAATCCCCTACAATGAATAGGGACATTGACAACTTGATCAGGCTGCTCAGAGCTCTGTCCAGCCTTACTTTGAGTTTTCCAGGGATGGGACATCCAGCACCTTCCTGGGCAACCTGTACCAATGCTCCACTACCTTTATTGCAAAATCCTCGTTATATACAATCTAAATCTCCCCTCATTTAGTTTGAAAACATTTTCCCTTGTTTTATCACAAGAGACCAGGCTGAAGAGTCTGTCCCCTTCTTCTGATGCAGTTCCTCCTGTGAAAACTAGAATTAATGGTACCAAGCTGTCCACTGATTTATTTCCAGCTTCCACTGACTAACTCTTTACTAATCCTCTGTGTCCATCACCACACTCCTATTCTCAAATCTCTTTCATGCTTTCATCCTCAAAACACTTCTCTTTCTCAAATCTCCTGTTTTTCTGTCTGAATCAGAAGCAGCGTATGCTTTGACTTAACATTCACTTAACTATATATTGTCCAGATGATTCTTTGGAATCAGGTTGTCTCAGAGAATATTAGTTACTACAGTTTACCTGCTTTTATGGGGCTCTGGTGACGGGAGAAATGACATCTTACTAATGTCATTCTTGAAATAATTGGAGAAATTCCATCTCTTTAAGACTTCACTTGTTATTTTCTATGTGCTTGAACACCGTTTCCTATCAGTGTTATTAAAGGAGGGTGAAAGAGAGATACAGGCAACTTGATCATATAAAACTGTTGACTTGGAAGAATTTGATAAAGGTTACAAAGTTATCTTATTTCTGGCTTGATATGGCATAGCATTATTTTCAGAAGAATTTAACCTTTAACAATAATTCATATATAAAGTAGTGAATACAAGCTGAATTATACTGATTTCTGCTAACAGGATATTCTTTAATTTATTTTCAGTTTCATTTCAGTTGGATTCACAGATAACTTAAAATAAATAGAATGCCAACCAATTAAAAAAATATCTCTTTCTTTCTTTCTTTCTTTCTTCACAAGGAATGTAAATGAAAATGTAGAAAATGAGGCATGAAAAAAAAAAAAAAGGTGAAAATGCCTGCAAAGCAGTTCAGAAATTATGTTACAATCCTAGAATGATTTTAGTTGGAAGAAATACATAAAGACCATCTAGCCCAACACCCGTGCAATGAACAAGGAAACCTACAGCTAGATCAGGTTCTCAGAGCCCTATGTGGCCTGACTTTGAGTGCCTCCGGGGACATGGCAACCACCACCTCTCATGGCAACCTGTGCCACTGCCTCACCACCCTAATCATAAAAGCTTGTTCCTTATATCCAGTCTAAATCTCTCCTGTTTTAGCTTGAAACCATTTCCTCCATCCTATCACAACAGATCCTGCTAAAGAGTCTGTCCCCTTTTTTCTTACAGCCCCTGCCTCCCCCCACCTGCTCCCCCTTTACCTACTGAAAGATCACTCTCAGGTCTCCCTGGAGCTTTCTCTTCTCCAAGCTGATTAGCCCCAGCACTCTCAGCCTGTCCTTGTAGGGAAGGTGTTCCATGTTGTTTCAGACACATTTTTATTCCTGAAACAGCAGGTGCTTCTAAAATCTGGAGTCCTCTCATACCCCTGAATCAGAAAGGGCCTAAAACTGGAAAGAAATGCTCAACATTAGGGAAACCCTGATATCTACTGGGGAAAAGAAGCTGGTGGAAATGCACAGTCCACTTACTCACCACTCAGTGACCAATATTTACCCAGCCCAACCAGCAACAACCCTCTGGCAAACACCCAAGTTTTATTGTTCTGCATGACCAGAGCAGGTTTAGGTTAGACATAAGGAATAACTTTTTCTTTAAATTGAGAGTGGTCAGGGACTGGAATGGCCTGCCCAGGGAGATGATGGAGTTGCCATCCCCGGCAGTGTTCAAGAGGCATCTGGATGAGGAGCTACAAGATATGTTTAGTACTTGTGGTAGCAGTGGTAATGGGAGGATGGTTGAGCTAGATGATCTTGCAGGTCATTAACAACCTTTTGATTCTATGATTCTATGATTCCGTGACATCACATTGGTATCTGACATCCCTTTATTTTTGATCAGATGTCCTTGTTCTGTCCCCTTCCAGCACCTTGTGTCCCCTCATCTTCCTCTCTGGCAGGATAGTATGAGAGGCAGAAAAGTCTTTGGATTTCAATAAGCGCTTCTTATCAATGACTAAACATCAGTGTGTCAACAACATAATTCTCATTGAAAATCTGAAAGAAGGCACCACGTCAGCTACTAGGAAGAAAGTTAAATCTACCCTAGCTGAAATCAAGATATTTCCATTTTCCTGTAAAGATATATACAGAATGATTGGTTTTGTATTTTATCATTATTCCTGTTGTTTTTTTATTCTTCTGTAGTAACTTTCATGCAATCAGACAAGTGTGGAATTGTGACTGTAGTAGTCAATCATTCAGAACTGTTCGTATTAGTATGCTGATTTTGCTTTGCTATCTCACTTCTCAATACTCACAAAGTAAAATGTCCTTCTGATATTTTTCCTGTTTTTTTTTTTTCCCATGATTTTTCTGATACTTCTCTCCATGTATCAGAGCTGAAACTAACACTTGTAAAAGTGTTGCAAGAAAGTTATCATTTGTTTACAATATCAATAGGAATAATCAAAACATTTTTTCTCAAGGATTTTTATATAAAGTATGGAAATATTTTTCTGCATGGATAGTGTAATTCTTACCACCAGATTTAATATTCAAGAGAGAGATTTAATGTCAGAAATGTCAATAAAAAATGTTCAGCGAGTGCAGTATGACTGAAATCAATAGACAGTCACAAAAATGCATATTAAAACAATCAAAGAATTGGATACTATATGCTTCATTTGCATTACTCCTTTTATTTTATAGAACTTCGCATCTTAGAAGCCTTTATGGCACTACAGAAAATTTATAGGTATTAATAAAACTTATGATTGCTTCATGTAAAAAAAAAAAAAAAAAAAATCTTAGAATAAGGGATATATCAATGTCAAGATAGGCAGTTTTAACTAATCTGTCCAGCGAAGCAACCCAAAAAGAGGAGTTAAAACCTTGCCCCCATCCAACCTGTTTTATAAAGCTCTAAAGCAGAGATCAGGAAATGGTGCTATTATGACACTGAAAATAAAGCAGAACAAAGCAGAAATCCTGCAGACCTGTGTCATAGGTGAGGGCAACATAAAGGGTTTAACATGTCACTATACAAAGAGAAGTACAAATGGTGCAGCCATATCACAGATCTTTAAGACCACAAAAGTATTCCTGGTCTGCAATGGGTTTTATCTCAAAAGGTCTTGTACCTGCTGTGACAGACAACAAACATGCTCCCTCTGTGGATCAATATGTGATTCCTAGATCAGGAGCTCTATATTTGAATTTGCTCAGGAAATCAGTTTCTAGTAATTACATGAAGGACAGTGACAGTTGTTCCTGAAAGATAACGTATTCAGGTACAATTCCAAAGGATCATGTTAAAATTCTTAACTTCAGTCTAGGCAAAAAGTAATTTAGATGGGCAAATAATAGAGTATTTAAAGAAATTGAATAGCTCCAAAGGAAAAAAAGAAATCATTAATATATGCATTACCTAACAGCAACTGATCTTCTAATGTTCTTAATTTGGAATTAAAGGTGAATTTTATAACTTTCCCTCAAAGTTTAGTACTAATTTATTATGTACCAAGCACTTCTGAAATACCAGAAAGTCTGCTTGCCAAGGTGATCCAATTTCATCAGGTGCTGGGCCAATCTTTTATCTGGTGTCATCAGCACACAGATAACATCTGGTCTATAGACTGAAACTGCTTCGGCTTCTACCATTGCTGTAAAGCACACAGGGATGGAGGAGAAAGGAGAAAGACAACAGGCTCAAACTGAACTTCAAATAAGTTACTTTCAGATGACTTGATTTTCCATTTGTGTGGTAAGCCAGGTAAATTATTTTAATATTGTATTTGACAGTCTTCTTAGCAGTGCTTCCAAACTCTGATCAACCAATAACAAGTATAGAACAACAAGGGTACAAAATTATTATCATTTTTAAGTCTGCATGGCTCATTTCCAGGGATCATCATATTAAGAAAAAATTCGTCGCAGAAAGTGTGATGAGTTGTTGGAATCGGATGCCCAGGGAGGTGGTGGACTTACCATTTCTGGAGGTATTTGAGAAATGTTGCATTGAATAACATGGCTTAGTGAGCATGATGGCTGGACTAAATTATCTTAGTGGTCTTTGCCAACTTTAATGATTCTATAATTCTAATATGAGATGGATTAAAATAAAAGAAAAAAAAATGGTGAAAAGAGCTGACTCTTGACTTTTGCTCACCCACCTGGCTTGTGTTTATGTTGAACAATGGCAGGTTCAAATCTCTATGATGTGACCTACAAGTCACAGCCTACATAGGTCACAACCTGGGATGCTGGGCTCTGTGAGTCAATATACATTAAAGCCTCCCCAGCACTGAAAAGGATAGCTGGTGTCACTCAAATATGGAACTATTGGAGGAAGGCACTGAGAATTTTAAAACTGTAACAGCTGGCTCTTAAGAATACAGATCTGAAAGAGAAGAAAATAAAATATACCAGATGGCAGTGGAGGCTCCACAGCAAGAGAGACAGAAAATAAATTTTGATGAGATGAGGGCATATCATTGCTCAGTTCTCTCTGTGACTGAAATAGAAACAATGTTTGTTTTCACACAAAATTTGAGATGCATAACTCAGCTTCTTTGCAATCTATAACTTTTTAAAGAAAACATTATTTCCACTAGAGCTGATAGATTTCAGGTACCAGACTCTGCAAAGTAAGGCTACGACTCTATTTAAAAGGAATATGTAGGTTTATTTGCATCTCTTTCATCTTTATCTTGGTGATAGCTCTCCAAAACAGAATGGGGAACATGGGCTCAGTTTTTTAAGTATCATCTTCCCTAGGGTGTGGGGCAGCACTGTGCTGGATCACAAAGCACATTGCAATCCTCTGCAAGACACAGCTCTAACAAGGAAGACGTATAAAGGAGGAAATACTTTTTAGTTTCCAGTACAGAAAAAAGATTCTTACAAACTTGAGAATAAGCACTGTATAATCAAGTGCAGGAAATGTGCTGTTTATTTTCAGGTTGTATGCTGTAGAAAATAATATTTGCGAGGTGGATATTTTCTCACAGAGGTACTCAGAGTTTAGCACTTCACATGTATTTGATAACTGTTAGACATATAAGGATGAAATTTAGCCTCACCCCAACCAATAATAAAGTTCCTATTTCGATGCAGTGAAACTATATTTCAACTTTGATGTAAAATATTCCCTTAATTATCCACAATTTTACTTGGTAATCAAGGCCTGTGTTTCTAAATAAATCTTCCATGTTTTCAATTAACACCTTTTAAGTTATTTAAATAGTGTCAGTTGAATAATCAGCAGATTTATTCTTTATTTTTGCCATGAAAGCTAACCTTCCAAATGTGTCAAGTTTTTCAGCCAGAAGCAGATACAGAGTTTTTAGTTTAGAATCATGGAATCACAGAATCACAGAGTGGTTTGCATTGGAAGGGACCTCAAAGCCCATGCTGTTCCAATGCCCTGCTTTGGGCTGATTGCCACCCGGCAGCTCAGGCTGCCAAGGGCCCATCCAACCTGGCCTTGAGTACCTCCAGGGATGGGGCACCACAGCAGTCTGGGCAGCCTCATCAGTGCCACACCAAAATTGACAAAAATGATCTTTTAAAATAAATAAATTAAAAACAAAACAAAACAAACAAACAAAAAATAATATTCACTTAGGGATAATTCAACAATTTTGTTCCTCATAGTTATTAATCTTCAAGAAAGAGTGTAATTATCACAAAATTACAGAAAGTTTCTTGCAAAATATACCAGAACTCTAAGACAATAGGATCAATTTAACGGTTTTCTGCTTTATAGTACATCAGATAAATCCATGTCAAATGCTTTGGGATCAAAAAGTTCAAATACTGACAGTCTTTCTTGTTATTACTGTTCTAATTCTTTTTTAAAGAGAGTTTGACTCAGTAAAATACATTGTAAAAGAGCCAGATGCATATGTTGTTTTTTTTTTGGAAGACAGTTTATAAAGAGAAATATACTCAGCAGTGCAAGCTGTTTTATAGGTTCTAGAAGTGTTTTAACTTCAAGAAATATTATATAACTCAATGATAGCTTGAAGCATGACAGGTAAGGAAATAAACTAAGGTTTAGATCTGCATATTTAGTGGCTTTCTTTCTTTTTTTTTCTTTTTTTTTTTCTTTTTTTCCCAACTTTTGAAACAACAATCATCAATCTGTCTCGGCTTCGAACATAGTTTTCTTCATCTTAGCTGGCACGGTGTTGTGTTTTGGCTTCAGAGTACAGCAATGTTGATATCACACTGATGTTTTAGTGGTTGCTGAGCAGTGATGTAAAGAACCAAAGGCATGTCTGCTTTTCTGGGCATGGAGCAGGAGGTGCATGAGGAGCTGGCAGGAGACAGAACCAAGACAGCCAACCCAAACTAGCCAAAGAGTTATCTTGTGGCTTCATTCAGAACAATAATTAAGGGAGTTTGTCAGGAGGGCAAACTTCTTGAGGACTGTCTATGCTGTGTGTGGTGAACATTCTGTGTCATTTACTTTGCATTTGTCTATATATATCTATGTCTGGCATCTGTAGTTATATCTACACCTAAATGCTACATCCTTGGGGGTGCCCTGTAGGCAGTCATGGAATTCAGAACAAGTATAAACAATAGTACCGGGCCTTCTAGATTAAATGTTTACTGACCTATGTTCCTCAGACATCCATAGCCTTAACTCAAGGCTTGTTCTTTTGGCATTATTGAAGAATTGTATGATACTACTACGAAACACAGCCAGTTAACAAGATATTCACTGTAGCTTTGCTATTACAGAAAGCACACTAAATGCCACCTCTATTTGAATCAATTTTTACTTTTGGATTACACCTTTCTTAGGGGAGTGAGGGAATTTGTTTTCAAGAAATGTTCTGAGAAGGATTCACCACCAATTACGAAGACTATTCACTCTATCTTCCTTGTTAGCTGCATGAGGCATGCTGAGGAATAGCATAGGATTATTTCTACAAGAGAATTTGATGCAATTCTCTAAAAGCTGTGCCAGAATCTAGATGCAAGTTTCTAGTAGGAATAGATTTTCTGTCTATCAAATGTGATCCAAACCCATCCTTTCAACAATCATTAACTCTCACAGCATTCAGGCTTTTTAGAAGTAGTTCACTAAGCACTGAATAAAAAGCTTTTTATGAGACTGACCAGGACTGTAATCACCTGTGAAGCTTTTATCAGTAATTAAACAGACACACAGAGGTGGAAGATTCCCATGAGTGACTGGGTAATGATTCCCCCCTATCCTCCTATCCTCTCCACTCTCCCATACCTTTTCCTTCTTCTCTCCTTTTCTCTTCCCTTTTTCCTTCTTTCTTTCTCTTTTTTTTTTTTTTTTTTAAAAAAAAACTTTTTAAATAATGGAGCAAATTGTTTTAATATGACAAGTAAATTGCTGGGCATTTCAAATTTTGTTACTTTGACTACTGCTGTACAACTTGCTTCTGTTATTGCACCCCTCAACTTCATCCAGCAACTGTCACTAAAACCAATTTCCTTCATCAGGGCTGAGACGATATCATTCCACTGCTCTGAGTCCTTGCACTGCTCTCTTATCTTCTTCCAAATACCTCTAGTGACAAAGCCTTTTAAAAAGCTGCTTGCACTTCTATTTTGGTTAATAACTAGGAGTTTGCTTCAGTTTTGCTTTTCTCTGCATTATCATTTCTGGATGTAGTTGTTCAGAAATTTTCACCCGACTGAATTTTCAACTCAGTCTCAAATAACTGGAAGATGGAAGCACACAGTGTGTCTTTACTATGTGCTCCATCATGTGCTTCATCACATGAAGCAGAAGGTAGTTTAAGAAGTGAGTAAAAAGATGCGAGAAAGAATCTACGTTACAGCTGTGCAGTTATTTCTTCTTTCCAATACTCTGGGAATTAAAGTATTTTGTGTGAGCTACTTTTTTCCCTTGTCATGGCAGTATAAATAAATAAATAAATAAATAAATAAATAAATTAAAAAAAATGATGGAAACTCAGTATGCCTTGATGGTTTTGATATTGTTTCTGTTTAACTAAAAGAAAAGTTGTGCAGAAATTCATTCCAAAATAAATAATCTACATGTCAAAAGCACTATTATTATTATTATTATTATTATTATTATTATTATTATTATTATTAATTAATTTATTTATTTATTTTGCAAATTTTTGTCCTTTTTTTTTTCCTGGCTAAAACATTGCAACACTCAACATCAATTTGCAAATAGTCACATTTTTCTTTGAAATAGCTAAAAACATATCCAGTGAGTCCAGTTTGTAGTCTTCATTTGCATAGCATTTCTGCCTGAGGATCTTAATGTGCATGCAAATCTTCCCACTGGTAATGATACATAACACCCCTGTGCAGCAATACTGTTCCACTCCTAAGACTAGTATGCTTTGATGCATGCTTGAAATAGACTTGTGTTTTACGGCTCTAAGTGAGATCAGCAGCTACAAACACAGGCACTGTGCTTAGAGCTTTACTTACCTCACTCTCAACTTGAATTTTTCACTGCCCTGCACCAACTTTTCAGACTCTTTTATCAACTCCTGATATCTTCCATTCTTCCATCTTTGCATAATACTTTTTTTTTTTTTAATTGAATAACTAGAGTTCCTTCAGTATAAACTACTATTGCATATTTCACAAAGTAATAGACTAAATAACAGACTAAAACTGTCTTCTGAATTCCTTCTCTCAGGCTTTTTTGAGCACGTCTAGACCTTTGCTTTTTACCTTCAACTGCTCTTTCAGAGGGGAAAAATACGTAAAGATTTTTCATCTGATATATAGCAAACCATTTGACAATTTTTTCCCATGTTACAAATAGATAAGCAGGGAATCATTAAAACAATCTTTGGATTAGACATTCTGGAAGTAATATCTAATCTCAGAAAGTAAATTACAAATGAATCCAAGATGACACAGATGAATTGATTTTCATACAGTGATATCAGCTTGGGAATTTAGCCAAGTGATAACATCAGAAGTCAATTTACAACTTTAAGAAATTCTTTTTTTGATATTAACACACTTGAGGTTTAGGAGTTAAGCGAGGTGAGCCAGGCAGAAGTAAGAAGGTTATCTGCTGCTGGCTGAACATTTTTTTTTTCCTTTTTGCAATGTGAAACAATTACAGAGAAAGTTCAAACTCAAAATGAATTCATGTGATAGCCTTTCCCTGAAGCTTTTGTAGGAATAAAATAATGAAAGAACAAAAAATCCTACCACAGAACTGGAATTGTGTTTTCCAATTCTGAAAAACAATATAATTTTTTAAAAATCAACACAATCTTTTCATGTTTCCATACAAATTGTGTTTAACATATTAGCTTAGACCTTAAATAAGGGCAAAGATGGAACATGTCATGACAATAAATCATTTTTCTAGCTACTAACCTTCAATGTCTTGCTAGAAATTACTGCCACCACTGATCAAACAGGAGCTTAGTTCATATATATACCTTGCAATATGCTTCAGATAAGAACAGTCAGAAAAGCTGGAGCCAGCACTATACCCCATATAGAGAATTCTATCTGTTCTTTGCCTGAAGAGAACTAATGACATTTGCTGTTCTGCTGAAACTGGAAGTAGTCACTTCCACTGGCACATTTGTGTCAACTAGGAGAGAATTTGTCCAGATTGTTGGATAGATCATGATTCTGCTTTCCTTGCTCTTATCAAGTAACACCATTTAATGTAAGTACTGTTATAGAGATAGCAGCATGACTTCAGAAATTTTTCTTGGTAACAGTTACCTTGAAATAACTGTTTTCTACAAAGAGTCCAAAGGACTCCAGGATTCCTGGTGGCTGAAAAACTTAACATAGGCCAGAAGTGTGTTCTTGCAGCTGGAAAAGCAAATATCCTCGGCTCCATCAGAAGAGGGGTGGCCAGCAGGGACAGGGAGGTGATCGTCCCTCTCTGCTCTGCCCTTGAAAGTCCCCATCTGGAGTACTGTGTCCAGGTCTTAAGCTCCCAATACAAGTAAGACAGAGAGCGGTTGGAGAGAGTCCAGAGGAGAGCCACAAAGATGATCAGAGGGCTGCAGCACCTCCCCTACAAAGACAGGCTGAGGGAGCTGGGCTTGTTCAGCCTGGAGTAAAGAAGGCTGTGGGGTAACCTCATTGCAGCTTTCCAGTACCTAAAAAGAGCCTACAAACAGGAGGGGAGTCCACTCTTTACAAGGGTAGATAATGACAAGACCCAAGTCATTCTATGATTCTATGAAGTTAGTACATAAAATTACCAGAAGTCTATCATCTAGGGACAAAATTATTAATTAAACAAAATGTAACATCTGGGAACTTTCCAATATTAATCTTCAAAAAGCACATTAAAATTCTTCTTTTACTAGTTTTCCACCTTCACTGTCTGAGGACCTATATAGATGAACAGATTAGTCTCACCTTTACCGATGGATGCAGGCTGCTTAGAAGCCATGATTTCTTCAAAGTTTTTTGGATAGCAAAGAATGATATACATTACGTGTCTGTAAAGTGGATTAAAATAAAATTTCTTGAAACATCCCTTGCTTTTTCAGTAGTTAGGTATAGCCTGGCCTTCTATTAGAAACATAATTAAGCCAAATTAAATTCTTGAGCATGGATTTGAAAAAGAGAATGAAATAGCTTAGATAACCAAGGGCCTGACTGAACAGATATTTTTAGGATCAGATTATTTTTTTAGCATAATTCATTTTAGGAGGGATCTTGGGGACTTTCAAATCCTATTTTATTTCCACAATAGGGTCACCCACGAGAACAGACTAGGTTCCTCAAGAGGTTGAGTCAGCGTGTGAAAATTTCCAAGGATGGGTGCTATGCAACTTCTATGGGTGTAACTAACCAGCCCCAGCTTACTGTTCATGTGAGCCTGGACAACACCCTGTGAGGCAAGCTAAAATTAGAAGCCAGGTATCCTTTCCCTTAATTTGACTGCTGTTTGAACCCTGGAAGAGTCCATAACAACGACCAAGAATTGATCGAGTCCTGAGAGGTAGCAGTGATGTTAGTCACCTCCTTGGAGTGTCTCAACCAATCCTGAACTGGAGTCAAGTACAACTATCTATAGGGACCAGTAGGGCCAGCCTCTAACCTTTCCCACCCCTTTACTTCATTCTGCACCATATGGAACACACCAGTTGGCAGCCCCAAGATTGGATCCAAGACTAGTGATTCCTTTTTCTCTTTCTTTCTCTTAAAGTTTTAACGCAAGAATTTTCAATGCAATTGTACAGCTTAGGTAGATACAATTCATTTTTCTTTATGAATTTATTTCCTAACCTTTGGTGTTAGAGAAGAAATAAGATTGAACTGATTAGAGAAAAGTATGTATTCAATCCTAAGTTGATATATATCGAGAAAGCTCTTTTAAAACTAAATATAAATATCATTGTATTTCAAAATCATTTGTAATAAGGTGATATTTGATCAGGCACAGTAGCAGGGGTTTAGAAAACATGCTATAATTTGGTATGTGAACAAATGAACAAATAGATGGTACTTCTCTCGTGGTTTTGAATTTTGAATAATGGAAAGAGAACTAAGAGCTCTGCAATTGCTGATTGTTAACTATTCTATTTCACCAAGAATAGATCTAAAATATATATAGGCTAAAAAAAGAAGATGACTAAAAAGCATGCCCTTTAATTTCTTCTTGTATTTGCTCCACTGAAAGGGATTAATTCATTTCATACTTTTAATATTAGAACCGTCTCTGTCATATTAAGTTCATTTCAGCAGCAAATGAAACTAAAAATGCAACAGATTCAATTGCACCCCCAAATCAAATACAACTAACCTAATTAACAAGTAGAATTAAAAACCATCAAGTAGTCATCAAGGAGATTTTCCTTTTCATTAATCTCTCTAATCGTGTAATCCTAAGAGTACCAACCAAGTTGCTTGGTCACATCAAATATTATGTGGATAATTAAACGAAAGAGTGAACTGAAATTCTTTTAAGTATTCACTAATTCCAAAGTAATAAAATCTAGCAGCACCAGTGTTTCAAAGTAAAACATTTCTGAATTTCCTACTAACCTTTACAGGCCACAAACTGGATACATCCAACTTTGCCCAGACTGTAAAATAATTCATGTTTTCTAATAGCTAGGGTGTATCTTACCGAATTAGAGATAATCTCTTTCTCATGTAGTTGCTATTAATTGCAATTCTGTTGTATATTTATATTCAGATTAGGGTTAGGGCTCAGATGTATAACTGTTCAGTCTGTCTTTTATTCTTAAATGAGGTTCCTGGTTCCTTAAGTTGTGCAGAAAATATTTCTTTAGTCTCCTTCTAGGAACAAGGAAATTGCCTTTAAGTATATTTTTCTGTTTTTAAGAAAACCAATATAGATATGCAATACCTAGCAGATGAATAATGTTTTGCTGTGTTTTTGCTTCTCTGTGCGTAACCAGAAATGACAGGGTGATACTTGTGATCTAAATTCAGTGCCTTTTCAAGTTGATTTGAGAAGTGATTAGAAATACAACTTACATTTCATCCCTTAATTCAGGGACAGGGGTATACCGCTGAGTCCTCTGAAATCAAACTTTGGTAATTATCAAGATATTATCCTGAATTTATTTATTTATTTATTTATTCTACCTCTTCAGTCTTTTCTCTTAGTATATGCTTCCTTGTTTAAAGTTGTGGTAGATAGAGGATGAAAGTGTTCTTATAACTGCTGCTATAAACTCCAAGGGTTTTTTGTGTACAACTCAAATGTACATTAACTTATACAAAATGGAACAAAAAGATTAATGCTTTGATTTTTGTCAACTGTTTCATAAGAACCAGACTCAGATCTTGTATTTTGAGGCTCTACACTAAAATGCGAATTTAGGATAGGTCAATCAGAGATATTTTGTAGGAATACAATTGTATCATAGAGTATCTCACATATCTCATGTTCAGGCTGCTGGGTCTATGTTGCAGTGTAATGTCAATCCAGTTTCCCATGAAGATACATGGAAAATAGAGAAGTGGATGGTGACAGCCAACATATTTTCACTAAAGGCAAATAATGTCTGACAAATTTGGTGTCCCTTTATTAAAATCATTAATGGCTAAGAGGATAGCAAATGATGTTATCTACTTAGTCTTGTGAAAAACATCTGACAGTGTCTCACACTACATGCTTGCCTCTTTATTTAAGAGATATGGATTTGATAGACAAACTAAAGTTGTGGCCATCAACTTGATGTTCAAGTGGAGACCAGTAACAAATGGTATTTCTCAGGAGCTGGCAGTGCTACTGGTGCTGTTTATCTTTGGACAATTGAGATTGAGTTCACCTTCACACATTTGTCAATAACACCAAGCAGTATGGTGCAGTCAACATGCTAGAGGGACACCAGATCGCTCTCATTGTCTCTAACTATTCATATCTTTCAAAAAATACACTTTCTGCTAAGCAAGCTATGCTATTTCATCTTTTAAATTTCTCACTTTGTACACGAGTATGAGTGAAAAATTTTACCAAGCGAGGAAAACAGAGAAATTACACAAATCAGTGCAACTCTAGGTTTGGATGTAATTTTCTTGCAGTCCTTTTTCCAAGATTAAACAAGTTCTTATGATGTTCCAGTAAATACACAATGTGAATTAGATGCTAAAGATACTAGAAACCCCCAAAAATAAATTTTGTATAACTCATGTTGGTATCGACTTCTTGTTGTGCTTATTGTGGCTTTCAAGACTGATGAAACTTTTTTACAAAGAGTTATCTTCCCAAATAATATTTTAATCTCAGCACTGAAATATCTCTGGAAAAACAAACAAACAAAACAAAACAAACAACAACAACAACAAATTTAAAACCCAACACCAAAACAGACCTAAGACCTCTCATCTTCAGTGTCGTACTACTCCCAGTGAAGAACTTATTGTTTTGACAAGTCTTCATAAAAACACATAGGAAGGAACAAGCATAAGATAAATGGATTGATACTGAAAAAAATGGTGTGTATCTGTTTTAACAGTAATTTTAATGGCAATTAATAGTAAATTGACTCTTTTTCTATAAATATTACTATCAGAGTAAAGGGCTATTGGATTTTGATTAGACCATTAAGACAATAATTAGACTAATATGATTACCAGTCTGGTTCCACATATAAGATGTTCTTTTTCAGAGCTATTTTAGTGTTTTTAAAAAAACTTTTGAAATGGAACATTACATAAAGTACTCTTGACCGATGAGTACAGATAATGATAATCGTAATAATATTATATTTTGAACTAATCTTTCCAGAACTGTATTTGAATGTTGGATATACCCCTTGAAAACAACCTGGGATTAATTTGTACAGATGTTAACTTTCCTTAAGTCTTATAAAAATAAAAACTAAAAAAAATCCAGAGAGGCAGGAGTCCACTATTTCAACCTGGAAATCTAAAATCTGTGACACCAAAATTTGGTGATCATTTCAGAAAATGGGAGTAATTGGTTTTCTAGATCTTTTCATAAGCATTACTTGCATTACTTGTATAATATTTTTACCAAAGCCTGAGGTGATACTAGGTAATCAGTTTTTCCCTGTGCACTATACGGTGCTCCAGGTTTTCTAAGAAGTGTACAAAAAACATTTTTTCAGCCTAACCATGAGAGAGATGTTTGCAAAGAAGGTAAGTTAAAATGACAATACTAGAATATCATCTTGCTGTTCTTGCTGCTTCTGCCCCTCTCCCTTGCTTGCACAGTGACAGCTGTGTAGACCCAGCTCTTGTCTCATTAGCAGCAGCCTCTGAAACCCTGGTTTTCAGGACTCTGGCATAAATAAAGTAGGCAGAAGGCTCATGGCTGTTTTCCTGCCCTTGATTTTATGCTGTTCTCCACATCTGCTTACTTTTCTTGTGCCAACAGAGAAATCTACACACTTCTACTATGCTTTTATTTTTATTTTCTTATATTTCTATTTTAAGATCATTTCTCAGTCTATCTGAATTCATCATATATCCATCAAGTCCCTGAGAGACCACATCTCTGTCCCAGTCTCAATTCCCACTCTGTTTTCTACCTGTGAACTGCTTTTACCTGTGTCCCACTCTGTGAAATATTCTCTTTTGTCCTTTCTCTGCGGAGACACTGTAATTCTGTAACCTAAAAATTATCATTGTTAATACTTTCATGACGAAACCATACCAATCTATGCAATCGTGTGTTGATGTGCTTCCAAAATAAGAGTCCTTCTTAATAAGAGATTCCTTCTTGTTACTACTGCTGCAGATAGGTAGGCACCTTGTAGAAGTGAGATAGTTGTACCCTAATATTCATTCCTCCTTTGTAAGAAGGCCTTTATAACCTTCATTTCCTCAACTACAAGTCGCAAATTTGAGAAAAGAATTTAAAAAGTGATTGTGAATATATATGAAAAAGTTTCATAATTTAATTGTAATTTTCAGAAAATCTGATCTTCCTAAATGTCTTCTTTTGATATTTCTCTGTATGGAAAACATAAAACACTGGAATGCTTCTTGCCTCCCAGACATGATTACCCTTCTTGGTTGTTATGGTAAGATGTATGTGTAGATGATTTCTCTCCTCCTTTTCCCTGCCCTTATTTATGTCTTGTAGAACAAGAAAATGGAAATGAAGATGGGTGTCATAGTTTTACATTTTTTGGTTTTCTGTATTCCACATCAAAACATCATGTAGTGTACTGGAACTAAAGTGTTAATGCTCCAGCTCCATGCACCTATCCCTGTACACGACAGAAGTCATGGGATCTGACCCTTCCGGGTGGGGCGGTCTCTTACTGCCTGGCAGTGGGTGCTGGAAGGTACTTTCCTAGCCGTTCCAAGCTTTTCAGGTTTGACTCGGTCTCAGGAACTCTCTCCTATCTTATTTATTAGTCTCAATTTCAATTAGATTGTATTATATTGTGTTATTTTGCATTCCAATATCATAGTTAGTAAAGTAAGTTTTCCTCCATAGATTGTTGCCTCTGTTTTTTTTAACTCCCTTCCTTCCTTCCTTCCTTCCTTCCTTCCTTCCTTCCTTCCTTCCT
>JAPSGF010000008.1:19632398-19648121 GCA_035772895.1 Perdix hodgsoniae
TTACTTATTCCACAATTTATCTCATGATCAGGTCCCACACTTTCTAGTACATCGGTTTGGTATATACATACAAGTATCATTACTTTAGTCTATATGCTATCTTTCTATAATATCCATTCAGTTTGTTTAGTGTTTGACTTTGAGCTCCATCATAACAGCCCTTAAGGCAAGAGAAATTATATATAATATTGGATTGTTGCATGGTGAAGCAAGTACTGGTTTCAGCACCACTGCTCTTATCTGGATCTCTATCTGTTGCCTTTTGTTCAGTTCCAGCAAAAATCTTTTTCCATTAATCTCAGTGACTCTAATACTATTGATATGGCATATAACAACTATAGTAGTGATTACAATGCAGTATTATTTAGCAATTAACATCAGAAAATTCAAATCATTGACTGTTCTCCCCCAAAGTCAAATACCCCTTAAGTATGCACCAGACTTCCCTGTTGTTTCACATCATCCATCAAGTAAACCTAGGTCTTTGAGTAAAGGCAGACTCACAGATAGGTAAACTTGCCTTTACCCAAGGGAGGAATAACCCAGACTGTCTTGCCCAGGATACATGGATTTTGATTGAAAAGGGCCAGCTTGATTATCAGATCTGCTAATTTTTAGCAACCAGGTGGCTTTCGTTAAACGTGAATCCCAATGTTTGAATGTCTCATAACCCACTGTTCTCAGTGTAGTCTTAAAGGCTACAGTCCACTGTGTCATTAATTTTCTCACAGGCAGGTGAACGATAGGGGATGTGATATACCTACTCAAAGCCATGCTCATTGACCCAGATGTCTGTGAATCCCTCTGTATATCATACAGTGCTATCTGAAATAAGCACCATGAAGCCACATAGAGAGTGCTTACTGTGAGTGGGTCCGTTCTCTACACCCAGGCAGGCTTAACTGCAAATGATCCAGCTCTCTATACACAACAGATAGCCTTTCTGTAAGACTGTGGTGACTGTCTGCAGTCCTTCCCTGTTTTATCTTGTCTCTTTCCAATCCTTTTGAACGCTAGAAATAGTTTACCACACTGGAAGAAAAAAAACTGAGTATAGTTTCTCACTGTTCTCTTAGTCTTTTTCTCTCTAGATCATGGTAGTACATTGGATATTTGCAGGTACGAGGGCCTTTTCTGCCACTCATTGAGCTTTTAAAACTGTCATCTAATGCATGAAATTCTGTAATTTCAGTCCCTACTTCATGCTGCTGTTATCCTGTCTTGTTCTGCAAAGATTTTAAAAGCACAAAACCTTAAGAACTTATTACCATCATAAAATGCCTATGCTTGCATATGTAGATCAGAGTTGCCATTTACCATTTTAGTGAGAAATTTCCTATCAATTTAAAATATTACTCCAATTTCATCCCCATTTTTAAAAAGTGCCAAAAAAAAAAAGTACTGATTTTAACAGTGTAGAAATGGGACCCTACATTCATAATTTCTTAAGCTGTGGTGGAGTTATCCTTCCACGTAAACCTCGTGATTCAACTAATCTCTTTGTCAATGTCCCCTTTTATCTTAAATCATCCTAATTTCTTCTGTAGTCAGCGGAGATTTATAGGCATTCATAGCTTACAGCTATGACCTAATTTAGATACTATTTCAGAAGAACAAATTTCATTTGAGAAGTGCTAGTCTCTTTCAATTCACTATCACTCCCATAAAGCAATCTACAAGATTAGTTGTAATACAAGTAGCAGTGTCATAGGCCCTCACAATCAATTTAATTGTCTAAATAAGTATCTAATGTCAAGTGGATCTGCAAGAGTATTCACCTGTTCTCCAGCTGTCAGTCTGAAATGGTGCATATTTTCCTTACATTGTTGTATTTTATCCCTTTGAATATGTCTAAAGTACTCAGTGATGTGCCAGGAGAGCAATGTTAGGTAATAGAATAATACTATGCTTATATCAGGTGAAGTAAATATCAGAGTAGGACTCAGCTCAGTGTTAAATATCTAGGTGTCTACCTACCAGTCTTTACAACTGAAGTAGGCCAAACTGCAAACATCATCTGGGATCATAGTAAGATAACACTATAAAGGCTGGAGTTTGAGGTTCAGCTCATTTTGAACTGGACATATGGAATGAAATAAGTTGCCTTAACATATGTATCTAGAGCAAGCTGAGATTCCTTCAGAAATATTCCTTGGCTTTCAGGAATTGTTTTGGTAAATTATGGACTCCTATAGGTCCGATGTCTCACCCGTTTTTGTGGAGGTGAACTGGATGGTCTATTGATAAAGTTCACATTATCCTGAGCAGAATTGTACTGAAGTATAATGTATCTCTGCGAAATCTTCTAGAAAAAAATCTGTGAAATCTACTCTAGTTTGTGTACTCAGAATTATTTCTGATAGCAAATTTTTATTTCTTACAAAAATGTTCATGCTCTGTCATGTGATGGCCTACCTGTTTACTTTATATTTTCTTTCTTTTGTATGCTTTTGTCTTTGTTTATATTACTCTGCTCTGTGCAGTCATATTAACCCAGTACTTTTGAATCTTCTTAGCTTTCTGGCTGGAGTATATTTTATTTTCTGGCAGTACTTTTGTTTACTATAAGTGAGGTCTCAAACAGCATGTAATACCACATTTTTGTCTATGTTACGCATACAGACCGAATTTATCTAACAACCTCCAATTTACTACAATTTTCTGTTTCTCGGAACAAAGTACCAATCACAGCAAGGGTGTTGTTTTATCTCCTGGGGCACCTTTCCAACCACATTATGAGCATGAGCTGTAGACAACTTGTTTAGTAGCATTACAATCACAGGCTAAGTTTTGTCAGTGGATATGACCCTGTCACCTGTTGTTTTACATCATTACAGTGGTTTTGTTAAAGCAAGTATAAACTACATGAAGGGAAGATGTGGCCTTACCAAGATGAAAACAATACGCTAGTACAGCAAGATTGCTCCTCTGATACTTTTCTCATGCTATTATAAAACAGATTTCACAGCAGAATTATCTCACTGTAAGTTAGAACCAAGCCTTATCAATCCTTTTTCAAAAATGAGTGCTCATATATGACCTTACCTGATGCCAGGTCACTGACTCACAACTTGGCAGTAGGCATACATTTACTGTCAAGCAGAACATTATTCTCAGATGACTCAGAATCAACATATTGCTTCCATCATACTAAATTGCTTGCAAATCTCAGAACAGACTAGGAGAAAAAAATTTAAGGCTTGTTGAAAATCAACTAGGACAACTAGCATTAAACACAAAGCCTTGCTCTGATGCACAGTTTGTTTTCTGACTGAAGTTTCTCCAGAACAGTGTGTTCCCCACTGTGCAAATTTATTACTTACAGCCTTTGGGATTTGTTTGTTTCCCTTGCAGTTTGAGCTGCTGGCTCTACTTTGGCTACACCATCTGTTGTTCTTCTCTTTCTTAGCATTTCTCTTTCCTTGTGTCCTCCATTCCTAGCTACATTAACCAATGTTTGTCTCAAAGGGTATTTGAGATCATTTAGTTTAGTTGTCAATACTGTCAAGTGCCTGTGATGGAGAACCCTGAATCCCCTCTCAAATCCTCCAAGAAGTATCATACTGCTTTAAAACATAATTTAATTTTAGCTTTCTGGAAGATTGGTTCATCTGTATTTGGATCTTGCACCTCTATTACTAATTTTTCATACATTCCTTCTTCCCCCAAGGTAACATTTTCCTATCTCAGTATAGATTACTCTTTCAATAATAAAATATCTTGTAATAGTTTGTACTTTTCTAGTCCTTAATTACTCAAATAATCTAAATGTAAAGAATTCACAGCTGAGAGTTTGAAAACTGTCTTAATCATTTATGTCTACAAGAATTTTTCCACAAACACATCAGAATTAATATGAACAATGACACTGGAACACCAAACCAAAAGCCAGCAATCAGCTGTTTTTTCTTATATATATATATATATATACATATTTTTATTTTTTTTTTTTTAAGAAATGACATACCTGAAACACTAACAACATGGGCTAATTTTTTTTTTTTTAATCTATGTATCCCTCTGTAATTGGGGTCTAAGATATTTTCTTTTCTCTTGGTTAAGAATTATTGCATGTAAGAAATGAAGAAAATTTGGAGTCTGAACTGGAGTCTCTTTTGAGTCTGAACTGGTACTGCAATGTGCATATTCTATATTTAGTCTGAAAGAGTTTGCTCTTTAAAGCAAGACAGCCATTTTAAACACTTGTGAGTGCATGGAGTGCTGGAACACAGTGTTAGCTCAGCCATGTGGTTATGTGCATTAGCACTCTATTGTTTGGTTTCTCATGTGTGCTTTGTATCTTGTATCCCCTGGGCATAACTTTGTTTACCTCAGTGCAGTAGGTAAGGTGACTTCATGAATCATGGTTTAAGTAACAAGGAGACCATACAGAGCTGCTTTAATTCAGAGATGGAGAATGAAGGAGTACTTATTTTGTACATGGCTACGTAATAATAAATTTATGTCCCAAGTAACTACTCTGTAATTTTCCAGAATACCACATTTGGTTGCTTTCTTCCTTATAAACTATAATTTTATATTGAAACCTCAGTATTCAATAAGGAAACTCTTATCACAAAAAAAAAAATAAAAAGCCTTGCCCATTCATCCTCCCATTTCATATAAATGGCACAAACACAACTGATAAATTGCAATAATAATAATAATAAATTGCTATGTAGGCAGTGAAATGATATGCAAGAAGGTAACATTGACTTTGTGTTGTTTCCAGTATCTTGAACTGTCAAGTGGGTTGCTTTTAATGTTTGTTTGATTAGTTTCTGCTGAAGAGAAGTAGGCTGGTGCCCTTGAAATAGTGCTTTTTGGATATTACAAAATATATAGCCAGAAATGATCTCCCTTAGTAGAGGGCAGATGCATTAGTCAAGTATTAAAAGACTTGATCTGTTTACCAAGTCAAACTAGTTAGACTGGCTGTATAATGTAATCTGTTCTACACCGTAAATTATCTTCTACCTTTCAAAAAATGGGAAGCAGATGATAAAGACCTCTGTGGAATTTGCCATCCCTCTGCCCATCCATCTGTCCTGCCTTCTCTGGCTTTTGGAAAAACAGCTGTCTTTAAATATTATACAGTAATGCTATGCCAAATAAATGCGTGCAGTACTGAAGCTAGTATTGTCTTGTGTATCCTAAAGGTGATTAATTTTTTATCAGGTTTTAAGAGATGCATTCATTTATTCAATAGGCTGAACAATAAGCATGAACTGTGGAATGTAGATTGCTTGCTTTTGTTTCAGATGTTAAGTAGCTGATATATCCCAATGGAAAAGCAAAATATTTATCCCATGGTTTGTATTAGTGTCACAAAAAATTATATGTAACATTCATAATGAAGAGATAATAGTAATGTTGCTCTGCTTTAAGCAGACATAAGCAGTGAATAAACTTCAATGCTCAACAGTTTATTCCACTGAGAAAATTAAATTTTCACAAAAAGAAACTACAAACCTGTTACTGTGTTATAAAAAAAATAATGTATACTATTTACATAATACAATTATTGAAACAATGTTTTTTTGGCCAGGTGATTTTACAGGTAGCAGGAGCTATGAAATGATGAAGAGAGAATTAGAGTATAATATATTCAATAACTTGAATGGGATTGGACCTGTTTAAGGGTGTAAACCAGCTGCCTAAGTGTAGTCAGTTGGAGCTGTTAAAAAAAGTCAAGGGTACTTATGGTACAATCTCCAGCCACCAAATCAGAATCACTAGAATCCCCCATATACCTTGTGTCATACCTCTCATAGATGTCTTAGGTAGCCCACAACACACCACTACAGAGCTATCTTTAGGTTTCTAAATGTTACTCCAGATGACCACAGTGGTGATATCTATACTTGAGCTAGTCATCTTATTTATTATTCTTAAAACAAAAAAAAAAAAAAACAATGGAGAGAGATTTTAGGGTATGATTTGTATTATTATGCTGTGCATGTGGTATACTGCTTGCCAAAATACTTACTGGTTTTGCTATTCATGGAGCCTAGTACTCACCTCAGATGGAGACATTCACGTGTGGTCAGATGAGTCCCAGGCTTTTCTACTAATAAATGAGAAGTGTCTGTTGAAAATATTAAGGCATTGGCAATCTGGATCCTCTTATTGATTAGAAAAGTAACTTGAACTGAATGGATCTGAAAACTAGAAAAGTACAATCTTGGCTTGCACATTAGAAATTAAAAGCTATAATTTCTCTTAGAATTATTAATGTTGGAAAAGATCTCTAGAATCATCTAGTCTAATGATCAACCCACCCCACCATGCCCATTAAACCATATTCCTCTGCGTTGCGTCTACACACTTCTTGAACATGTCCTGGGACAATGACTCAACCACCTCCCTGGGCAGTCTGTTCCAATGCATTATGACTCTTTCTGAGAATAAATTTTTCCTAACATCCAACTCGAACCAACTTTGGTGCAACTTGAGGCCATTCCCTCTTGTCCTAGAGCTGTTACCTGGTGGAAGAGGCTGATGCCCATCTTGCCACAACCTCCTTTCGGAAAGTTCAGAACTCTCCTTTCAGAGAGCAATATCTCCTTTGAGCCTCCTCTTTTCCAGACTAAACAATCCCTGTTCCCTGAGCTGCTCCTCATAAGTCTCGTGCTCCTGACCTATTACAGCTTCACTGCCTGTCTCTGGACATGCTCAAGAGCTTTAGTGTCCTTCTTGTAGTGAGGGGCCCAAAACTGAACCCAGTACTCAGGGTGATCTCACCAGGGTTGAGTACAGTGGGACAATCATCTTCCTGACTATACTTGTTTTTTCTACAATCCAGGATAACATTTGCCTTCTTGGCCACCTGGGCACACTACTGGCTCACGTTCAGTTGGCTGTTGACTCCCACCTTCCTCTTTTTTTTACCACACATCTTCCCAGCCACTGAGCACCAAACCTGTACTGTTCCATTGTATTGTGACCAAAGTGCAGGGCCCAAAACTTGTTGAACTTCATCCATTTGGCCTCAGCCATTGACTCAAATTGTACAGATCCCTTTGTAAGGCCTTCCTACCCTCAAGAAGATCAACACTTCCTCCCAACTTGGAGTCATCTGCAAACTTGCTGAGCATGCACTCAATCCCCTCATCCAAACCATCAATAAAGATATTAAACAGTAGAGGCCCCAATACTAAGCCCCGAGGAACACTATTCATGACTGGATTTAAATCCGTTCACCACCACTCACTGGGCCCGGCCCTCCAGCCAATTCTTTACCAGCAAAGAATGTATCTGTCCAAGCCATGACCTGATGGCTTCCCCAGGAGAATGCTGTGGAAGCTAGCGTCAAAAACTTTGCTGAAGTCTAGGTAGACTACATCAACTGCCTTTCCTTCATACACCAGATGGGTCACCTGGTCCTAGAAGGAGATTGGTCAGATAGGACCTACCTTTCATGAGCCCATGCTGTATGGGCTTGATCCTCTGGCTGTCCCAGACATGCTTCATAATCACACTCCAGATGATCTACTCCATGACTTTCCTGAGTACCAAGGTCAGACTTACAAGTTAGTAATTCTTTGGGTCTTCCTTCTTGCCTTTCTTTTAGATTAGCATCATGTTAACGAGCCTCCAGTCATCTGGGGTGTCTCTGGATTACCAGGATTGCTGATAAATAATGGAAAGTGTCTTGGTAAGCACTGCCATTGATAATTGTGCTGATATAATAAAGTTAAATTACTATAAAGCAGTTGCCCTCATCTTTCATTAAATTCTGATGAAAATATCACTGTGCATAATCAACAAAGCTTAAATACGAACCACAAAATATATTTCAAATAGTGATTATACAACTGCATGCTTAACCGCATACCACTGATAGGCTAGTTCTTACTTTTTAACTTCATCATCAATTATGTGGTCAGATTCGCTGAGAATGGATAATTAATGAGTGATAATTAACAAGGAAAGACCAAGTCTGCTAACTTAGATTGCTTAGGAAAATGATTTTGCTTTGGACAGTATGTGTTTTCACACAGCTAAATGAAAGGGCAGACAGCAAGGAGCAAAATATATAGGTCACTTGCAGTATAGAAAATAGCCTTCTGGTGTTCAGTGACATTGAAGGACTTCGAGGAAATAGTAGCTAATTAAGTGAACATGCTCCCTGGGCAACACTATAGCTAAGTAGGTGAACATGTTTTTAAGATGCATGAGTAAAAGAAAGTTAAACAGAAAAGAGAAGGCTATTTTTGTGTTCAGTACTTGACAGACTTTTACAAGGATACTTAGAGATAGTTTTGGTGATCATCTTAAAGAAGAATATTGAAATATTAAACGATAAAGAGAAAAATAAAGAGCTCAAGAACTGGGAAATTAATAAAGTATATCTAAGATAATGGTGCAAAGTAATTGTCTACAAACTCATACATGGTAAAAAAAACCCGGAGTTATTTTAATGCTTAAAAATAGCCAATGACTGGAAAATACATTTGTTCAGAACACCATCAGGAAGCAGACAATACATTTATAGATTCATATAATAATTTTGTTTGGATGGGATCTCTAGAGGTCATAGTTCAACCTCCTACTCAGAGCAGTACTTGCTTTCAATTTAGATCAAAATGAGCAAGCTCCTTCCCCGTCAAATTTGAAAGTCCTAGGGGTTGGAGGTTTCACAGCCTTGTTAAGCAACTTGTTCCAGTCCTTACTAACTCATTTTGAAATTGTTTTTCTTATATCAAACTGGATTTTTACTGCAACTTGCAGCCACTATGTCTTGTCATTCCACTGTACTCATCTAAGTGTATTCTGACACTGTTTTCTCTATTATTCTCTTTAGATATTAAAACCAATTTTTAGGTAAGTACTCAACAGTACCATTACTGAAAATTTGTTGATAAAATAATCCTTCTATTTTGTAAGTAATTTGAGTGGATTTTCCAGGACACGTAAGATTTGAACACGTTCTGCCCTGATGATTGAATTTTCTGGACTGCTAGTTGAAATTATATGATTTCTAAATAATAAATTAACTACAATAATTTCTATTTTACTGTAAACATTCCTTCTGACATTAAACTTATGTTATCATGAAGTCAATTAATTCCAAAAATACTGTGAAACTTGGGTGTTTTGGGAAGTGAGGGAATAAAATCCTTCCTTAGTGATGCTTATTACATTTACCCAACACTGTTGACATACTAGGCTGTTACTGACCTTGTTGCTATGGACTTTTGTTCTTAGTAGTCTTGGCAATGATATTAACAGTCTTATGAACACTGAATAATAAACTGAAGTTAGCAGAAAACAATAATAATTTTTAGTAAACAAAGTAATTATGATTCAGAAGTTCATACAAATAGGATTAATCACGCCTTTAAGTATCTATCCATGAAATGGGGAATGGGTGAGTTATTCAGAAAATAAGGCACACACCACAAGTTTCTAAGCTTGGGTGAAACAAATCACAAGAAATATTACATAAGGAAAAACTATTCATAAAGAAGAAATATGCATAAAAGTAGAATTTCTTAATTCATTTTTCTTTTATATTCCCAATATTTGGATAGAATCATGTGTCATGTGCTGTTTATATTTCATGGCTCATGGTGACTCCTTGAATATAGAATATGCTACTGCATGTACATTAAAATTACCATACTCTAGATACGTGATTAAATTTGTTACCTGAATCTAAGTAACTATCATTCTGAATATTTCAGAATAACTTTTTTTAAAATCAATACTTATTTATTTGATACATTTTCTCAAATATTGACTTACTTTCATTGCGGTTTAGGGAAAGGTAAATTTTGGCTTCAAGTTTCATTAAATACATATAATAGCTACTTTAAATAATAATATCCTTTATTTCATAGAATAAGCTTTTGAAATTTGAATAAATCCAAGACTGAAGCTGAAGTCCTCACTGATTCCTTAAACTTAAAGGAGACAGTGATCTCCCACCCCTCCCCCCCCATCAATGCTTGTTGAAATTTATCTTTTGGGCAAAGTAGTTGTCACATAAATAATCAGTTCCATGGATCTAAAAGCTAATATTTTCAGTCAATCTAAAATCCGCAAATAAACGACTCCTCAGATTGCCTTCCACTACTGAAGGGGGCCTCAAGGAAAGATGGGAAGAGACTTTCTATATGGGCATGTAGTGATAGGATGAGAGAAAATGGCTTTAAATTGAAAGATGGCAGATTTAGACTAGATTTTGGGAAGAATTATTTCTGCTGTAAGGACGGTGACACCCTGGATCATGCTGCCCATTGAGGTTGTTAATTCCCCCTCTTGGGAGCATTCAAGTCCAGCTTGGATGGTACTTTGAACAACCAGGTCTAGTGGGAGATGTCCCTGCCTATAGCCCCAGATCATTCTATGATTCTATGCTTCTATCATTTACAGATTGATAACTGACCTATATATTTTTTTTCCATATGATAATACAAGGGAAAATAATTTGGAGTTTAAACAGAGTTTATAAAGCTATAATTCAATCAATATACAAACCCATAGAAGTATATGCATCTTTTTGTATTTAAAATACATTCTATGTGACAACTTTTTAATTATTTCCAAAGAATATTCTTTAAAACTACTACAGCTATGAATTATGTATTATGCACATAGGTTGCTTTGAAAGTAATGCCTCCTATTTATTTCCATTGAAACTGCAAAAACATGAAGAGCACAGTAACACTACTTGATAGAACCAATTCTCTGCTCCAAAACAACCTTTTCCAACATCATCATCACCTTTAGCTATATATTTTCACTGGCAATGAATAAGTGCCTCCATGCCACATTCATAAAAATCTTCATGACAATCCACAACAAAACTTATATTTCATGTCACTGTTGCTGCTGTTGAAACACATCACCCAGTTCTTCACTATATTCACATCCACTGTTTGATCTCCATAAATATTCAGCAAGCATCAATAAATGGGTGCCATATTTTCCCTCGTGGGGGAGTTCAATTCCACACCCTTGCTTCATATGCTCTTCTATGTCAGATGCCATTTTGTAAGATTGCCTCTCTGCTGCCATCTGTCACAGCAACAAAATATAATGGAATGTTAGTAGGGATGTTCAACCTCTACTGCCATACCATCATCATCTACCTCTGACGTCATGGGCCAACATAATAAGAGTAATTACTTTTGGAACAGTACTCATTTAATTATCTGTGATCATTTCTCAAACTTCAGTAAATGTGCTTAATAACCTGAAATTATAATAAACAATAGTATATAACAATACTTTTTGTATCAATATTTTAGCTTCTATGTAAATAAAATTCCATTGTTTGTTTAAGCATATACTTACATATGTACTGCACAGAGGTAGCATACAAATGTAATAGCAATACTACAAACATTCTTTTCAAATATACAGAAAGAAGTATCCTGGCTTTATAAAAGCTTACAATTAATCAACTTATCTTTTCTTCTATTATTTTTTTTAACGCACTTTATCTTTCTAACAAGAAGCTAAGATGATGCTAGCAACTGCATTAATAGACTATTTCAACAAGTTTTCAATTCCTGCCTTGAGTTCCAACAGAGACTAGAATTAGCTATAATTAGCAATAATATGTATGGAAAATATCTTACTGCAACTTATAACTGCTCTTCTGCCCGCTACCAATTTTATTCTGTTTTTGACTCCATTTATTTATTACAAACTCCCTTTGTACTTCCCCTACCTCTGATTCTGACATGTTCTCATATTTTCCACTCTCCTTTCATTCTTACCCCTGAACTTTGAGACAGAGAAGGTGCGACAATAATGTGAGAAAGAGAGCATATATATCTCCAGACTTAAAAATTAAAACATTTGGATATCCTTGATAATCAGCTCAGTTTGTGTCTACATATTAATGATCAGGGCTATCTCACCACTTATATACTGGAGTGTCTAACGGTTAGCAAGTATATTTTCAGGAGTTCCACTTGCTAGATAGCCTAGTCCAGAGCAGTCCACAGAAAAGAATGCTTGTGCACTGTGATTAATTATACTTGTTGCAGTTACTAGAGGCTATATTTCAGAAATATAGATCAAATATTATATATTTTTACTTATGTGTTGAAAATTTTACTTATGTATTGAAAAAGCAGATGACCAAAATATCTGTCTACTATTATTCACACAAATCCATCATCAGATATTTAAGTATATGCTTCAGCTTCAAAACCTCTGGTACTTCTTAAACTCTACTGGATTATATGTAGAATTTGTTGTAAAAGCAAGAAGAATTGTACTCAAAATATGTTGCTTCTTGAAATTTGTGACTACATACATATATTGTTTTCAGTTTCATGAATAACTTAACAGCTAACCTGTTAGACAGACCAGAATGTTCACCAGTTAGCCCTGCATAACATCTCTCATGTTGCAGTCATCAGATTTTGTAACATTGCCAATTAATCTGTAGTGATATTATTTAACAAAGGATGTTTCAGCCAGCTGGAAGCAAGTAATTCCCTATTCCCTTTCCTCCCTGCCACCCTTACTTGCATCCATCCTGTACCATGAGATCTTTATCATCTCAAAATGATGTTAAAAATAAGCAGATAGGACATTTTAATATCTTATCTGAACGATAATATGCCCGTGGTGTCAGGGAAAGGTACAAGGGAGGATACAAAATACCCAACTCTTTAATAGATGGCTTAAGAGCTGGTGCAGACGCAAGAATTTCGGCTTTTTTGACCATGGGGCAATTTACACTGCACCTGGCGTGATGGCTGCTGATGCAAGCAGCCTGTCCCCGAGGGGTAAGAGGGTTTTAGCTGAAGAATTAGCGGGACTCATTGACAGGTCTTTAAACTAGAAATGAAGGGGGAAGGGGTCATAACAAGGCCTACTGGGGTTAAAAGGGTCATTCAAGGGCTTGTACCAAACTCCGTGGGCAATGACGACAGAGTGCATAGGGAAGGAGTATGGCAGGGGGATGCTGGGGATGCTGCTGTTCTAGGGGATCCTAGATCCCTTATAAAGGTGGTGAGATGGATAGCCCAGCTGAAGTGCCTTTATACCAATGCACGCAGCCTGAGTAACAAGCAGGAGGAATTGGAAACTGTGATGCACTCGGAAAGTTATGACCTTGTTGCTATCACAGAAACATGGTGGGACGACTCCCACAATTGGGATACTGCCATCAACGGCTACAGACTCTTTAGGAGAGATAGGTGAGGTAGGAGGGGTGGAGGAGTTGCTCTCTATGTCAAAGATTGGATAAACTGTGAGGAGCTCCCTACGAGAAACAGTCAGGAACAGGTTGAGAGTCTGTGGGTTAGGATTGGAGATGGGACTAATATAGGCCAGCTGGTGTTAGGGGTATACTACAGACCACCAGATCAAGGGGAGGCTGTTGACGAGGCTTTCTTGCTCCAGATGCGTGAGATGTCTGGCTCACGGGCTCTTGTCCTGGTGGGGGACTTCAATCATCCGGACATCTGCTGGGAAAACCACATGGCGAGCTGCAAGAGCTCCAGAAGGCTCTTGGAATCCATTGATGATAGCTTTCTGGTTCAGGTATTGGACAGACTGACCAGAGGTGAAGTGTTGCTGGACCTGCTGCTCACCAATGCTGAGGAGATCATCAAAGGCGTCAAGGTTGGAGGCTGCCTGGGCTCCAGCGACCACGCCCTTGTTGAGTTTGTGAACTCAAGCGATGTGGGCCTGGCTAAGAGCAGGATCAGGACACTGAACTTTAGAAGAGCAGACTTCAAGCTACTCAATGGATTGCTGGCCAAGATCCCCTGGCGTGCTGCCCTCAAAGACAAAGATGTTGAGGAGAACTGGCTGCTCTTCAAGGATTCCCTCCTGGAAGCACAAGAGGTCTCCATTCCTCTGAATAAGAAAGTGGGCAGGCGAGGTAGGAAACAGGCATGGCTCAGCAAGGACCTGCTGAGAGAACTGAGGGCGAAGAAAGGGGTGTACAAGCTCTGGAAACAAGGCTGTGTCACCTGGGAAGAGTACAGGGATGCCGTCCGGACTTGCAGACGTAGGATCAGGGAAGCCAAGGCGCAGGCAGAACTGAACTTGGCAAGGGATGTGAAAAACAATAAGAAAACTTTCTACAGATACATTGGCCAGAAGAGGCAGGCCAAAACAGGCGTACCTACTTTGGTAAATTTAAAAGGAGAACTGGCTTCAACAGATGAAGAGAAAGCTGAGGTGCTGAATGAATTCTTCACCTCGGTCTTCACCGGTGGCCAGGATTCTAGTCTTTTTCACGTCCCTGAGCCCTGCATCCCCAAACCTCTATGTGGGGACCAAGGAGGTAAATCCCTCCCCACTGTAAAGGCAGACCAAGTCCGAGAGTGCCTCCTTAGACTGAATGAATACAAGTCTATGGGGCCGGATGGCATACATCCCAGGGTCCTGAAGGAGCTGGCTGAGGTGGTTGCTGAGCCACTCTCCATTATATTTGAGAAGTCGTGGCTGTCAGGTGAGGTCCCGGATGACTGGAGGAAGGGTCACGTCACTCCCATATACAAGAAGGGGAGCAGGGAGGACCCGGGGAACTACAGGCCGGTGAGTCTCACCTCCGTGCCTGGGAAGATCATGGAACAGATCCTCATGGACAACATGCTCGATCACATAAAGAATGAGCATGTGATCCGAGACAGCCAGCATGGCTTCACCAAAGGAAGGTCATGCCTAACTAATCTCGTGGCCTTCTACGATGGAGTGACGGCATTGGTGGATGAAGGGAAGGAGACCGATGTCATTTACCTGGACCTGAGCAAGGCCTTTGACATGGTCCCCCATCACATCCTCATCTCCAAATTGAAGGGAAGTGGATTTGATGGGTGGACGATCCGATGGATAAGCAATTGGTTGAAAGGCCGCAGACAGAGGGTGGTGGTCAATGGCTCTATGTCCAGGTGGAGGCCGGTAACGAGTGGTGTCCCCCAAGGGTCTGTCTTGGGACCGGTGCTCTTTAACATCTTTATTAATGACATCGATGAGGGAATTGAGTGCACCCTCAGCAAGTTTGCTGACGACACTAAGCTGAGTGGTGCGGTTGATACGGCGGAAGGAAGGGATGCCATTCAGAGGGACCTCGACAGGCTGGAAAGCTGGGCTCGGGTGAACCTAATGAGGTTCAACACGGCAAAGTGCAAGGTTTTGCATTTGGGCTGGAAGAACCCCAGGCACCTGTACAGACTGGGAGGAGTGGTCATTGAGAGCAGCTTGGCGGAGAAGGACCTGGGGGTCCTGGTGGATGAGAGACTTAACATGAGCCAGCAGTGCGCTCTGGCAGCTCGAAAGGCAAATGGGATCCTGGACTCCATCAGGAGAGGGGTGGTCAGCAGGGATAGGGAGGTGATTGTCCCTCTCTACTCGGCTCTTGTGAGGCCCCATCTGGAGTACTGTGTTCAGGTGTGGAGCCGTCAGTATAAGAAAGACATAGAGATTTTGGAAAGGGTCCAGAGAAGGGCGACTAAGATGATCAGGGGACTGGAGCACCTCCCCTATGAGGACAGGCTGAGGGAGTTGGGCTTGTTCAGCCTGGAGAAGAGAAGGCTGCGGGGTGACCTCATTGCAGCCTTTCAATACCTGAAGGGAACCTACACCCAGGAGGGGTGTAAACTCTTCAAAAGGGCTGACAATAGCAGGACTAGGGGAAATGGATCCAAGTTGAAGGAGGGAAGATTTAGGTTGGATGTTAGGGGGAAGTTCTTTACAAGGAGAGTGATTAGGCCCTGGAACAGTGTCATGGTTTAATACTTT
>JAPSGF010000008.1:19655480-19709550 GCA_035772895.1 Perdix hodgsoniae
GAAGCAAACTTTGAGACAACAAAAGAAAATCAGTTTTGTCTTTCACATACAGATATCAACCTCAGGTGATCAACCAGAGGTTCAGGCTGTTATTCAACAGTTCCCATACATCCCACAAGTCCTTTAAAGGGCTGCTCTTAGTGAGGTCTTCTCCTAGTTTGTTTTCACATTGGAATTGCTTCAACGTGAGTGCAACATCCTGCACTCGGCCTTGTTAAATATTAAATTCTCATTTACCCAATTTTCAAACATTTCTAACTCCCTCTGGACAGCATACATCTTTTCTATTGTGTCTGCTACATCTCAGCTTTCTGTTATCAGTGAACATGTTGAGGGTTCTCAATCCCACTATCTTTGTCATTGATAAAGATAGTGAAGAGTGCTTGTCCCAAGATAAAGTCCTGCAGGATACCACCCTGGACCAACTTCCACTTGGACATAGAGCTATTAACAACTCTCTATGATCATCCAACCAATTCTTTATTTACCTAATAGTGCAGCCTTAAAATCTGTATCGCTACAATTTAGTGACAAGGATGTGGTGCAGGACGATTTTAAAGGCCTTACACGAGTCCATGTAGACAACATTAGTTGCCCTTCCTTTGTTCACCAGTGCTATCACTCCATCCTAGAAGGCAACAAAATTTGTCAGGTATGATCTGCCCTTAGTGAAGCCATGCTGTCTGTCTCATATCACCTCCACATCTCATATGTGCCCCATGATCTTCCCAGGCACAGGGATGAGGCTCACAGGCCTGTAGTTCTCTTTTCTTTTCCTTTAATATGGGAGATATATTTCCCTTTTTCTAATCAATCATATTATTTTTATTTTCCAATCAATGATTAGTTTTTATTCTTCAGAGAACAAGCAGATCAAAGTGGTAGATGAATACAGTTGGACAACACTCATTTTACATATGAAGATTACTAGTAATTAATTCTATTATCTTTTAACTCTATAATAGTCAATCTCAAGTTCTCTATTACTCTCAGATTGTGACCTAACAGATCAGTGATTATTCAGGCAATATTTCCTTATTTTCATCTAATTTAGTTGAAAATATCCAGCATTTCAAGTTTTTAATCCAGAATTTCAGAAAAAGACTTTTTTCTACTCAAAATTCAAGTTCTTGGGCATACATAGCTAGTGGAGAAGCTTGAATTTCACCTATGTCACGGCGTTAACTAGATCAATCTATGCCCGTGACAGGGGGGCAATACGCCCCAAGACCTCTATCCCCATCCTGGCCCCACACAAAATGGGAAGGAAGGAGGGAGGGAAAAAAAACAACAGCAGCAACAATCTATGGAGGAAAACTTATTTTACTAACTATGACACTGGAATGCAAAATAACACAATATAATATGATCTAATTGAAATTGAAACTAGTAAATCAAATAAGATAGGAGAGAGAGTTCCTGAGACCAAGTCAAACCTGAAAAGCTTGGAATGGCTAGGAAATGCAACCTCCAGGGACTCACTGCCAAGCAGTAAGAGACAGCCCCCCCCGGAAGGGTCAGATCCCATGACTTCCATCATGTACCAGAATAGGTACATGGAGCTGGAGCATTAATACTTTAGTTCCAGTACACTACATGATGTGTTGATGTGGAATACTGAAAACCAAGAAATGTAAAACCATGACATTCCACCCCTTATTCTACATCATGCTATACATATATATATATATATACACATATATACTAACAAAATGAATCTATATACATATACATAGAATTACTGTCCGCACTCCCCTAGCATTAAGTTTCCTTGTGGTACACATTGAACATCCCCATTTTTTTGCATTACCCACCAAGAGGACCCTGGTTGCTGGGCAAAAACAGTACCATGGAGAGGTTTGCCCTTTCCAGAAGCTGGGAGAACCCAAACTGTTTTACCCAACATGCTTTTTACATGTACAATAGGGACTTTATCTCCCTCTATGGTATGTAGGGAGCTGGATTGGGAAGGACCGTCACGATTGATAGATCCTCTGGTATAGACTAACCAAGTGGCTTCTGCCAAATGCTTCTCCCAGTGCTTAAATGTTCCACCACCCATTGCTTTCAGCATAGTTTTTAACAACCCATTCCATCATTCAATTTTACCAGAGGCTGGTGCATGGTAGGGAATATGGTAAAGCCACTCAATGCCATGATCTTTGGCCCAAGTATTCACAAGAGAATTCTTGAAATGAGTGCCGTTATCTGACTCAATTCTTTCTGGGGTGCCATGTCGCCACAGGACTTGTTTCTCAAGACCCAGTATGGTGTTTCAGGCGGTAGCATGGCGTACTGCATATGTTTCAAGCCACCCCGTGGTTGCCTACACCATGGTAAGCACATAACACTTACCACTGCAAGATCGTGGCAAGGTGATGTAGTCAACCTGCCATGCCTCCCCATATTTATACCTTTGCCATAGCCTTTCCTCCCAGATTGGTTTCATCCTCTTGGCTTGTTTGATTATGGCACACGTTTCACAGTCGTGAATAACCTGTGCAATAGCACCCATAGTTAAGTCCACCCCTCGGTCTCTAGCCCATTTACATGTTGCATCCCTCCCTCGATGGCCTGAGGTCTCATGGGCCCACCGAGCTAGAAATAATTCACCCTTGTTCTGCCAGTCCAGGTCTATTTGAGCCACCTCAATTTTGGCAGCTCGGTCCACCTGATGGTTATTTTGCTGTTCTTCAGTAGTCCGACTCTTGGGCACATGAGCATTTACATGGCGCGTACCTTCACGACCATATTCTTTATTCAGGTAGCAATATCTTTCCACAGTTCAGCAGCCCAAATATGTTTACCCCTTCTTTGCCAGTTGTTTTGTTCCCACTGCTGCAACCACCCCCATATCGCATTTGCCACCATCCATGAGTCCGTGTAAAGATAAAGTATTGGCCACCTCTCCTGCTCAGCAACATCTAAGACCAGTTGGACAGCCTTTACCTCTGCAAATTGGCTTGATTCTCCTTTCCCTTCAGTGGCCTCTGCAACTTGCCGTGTGGGGCTCCACACAGCAGATTTCCATCTGCGATGCTTTCCCACAACACGACATGATCCATCTGTAAACAGGGCATATTTTTTTTTTTGTTTTCTGGTAATCCATTGTATGGTGGGGCCTCTTTAGCTCGTGATACTTCTTCTCCTGGTGATGTTCCAAACTTTTTACCTTCAGGCCAGTCCACGATGACCTCCAGGATTCCTGGACAACTGAGATTCCCCATCCATGCCCATTGTGTAATCAACGCAACCCACTTACTCCAAGTGGCAACAGTTGCATGTTGGGTGGAGGGAACCTTTTCTTTGAACATCTAGTTCAGCACTGGCAGTTGAGGTGCCAGAAAGAGCTGTGTTTCAGTACCAACTACTTCAGACGCAGCCCGAAGCCCTTCATACACGGCTAAAATCTCCTTCTCAGTTGGAGTGTAGCCCTCTTCCTACCCCTTATATGCTCTACTCCAAAATCCCAGGGGTCGGCTTTGGGTCTTTCCTGAGGCTCTTTGCCACAAACTCCAAGTGGGACCTTTCTCTCCAGCAGCAGTGTAGAGGATGTTCTTTATACCCTGTCCTGTCTGTACTGGCCCCAAGGCCACAGCACAAGCTATCTCCTATTTGATCTGTTCAAAAGCCTGCTGCTGCTCGGGGCCCCATATAAATTCACTCTTTATTCACGTCACATGATAAAGGGGGCTTACAATAACGCTATAGTTTGGAACATGTATTCTCCAAAAGCCTACTACACCGAGAATAGATTGTGTCTCTCTCTTACTAGTGGGTGGAGACAGCAGTGATTTTGTTGATCACATCTGTCAGGATGTGAAGACGGCCATCTTGCCACTTTATACCTAGGAACTGAATCTCCTGAGCAGGTCCTTTCACTTTGCTTCGCTTAATAGCAAAACCAGCACGGAGAAGGATCTGGATTATTTGCTCTACTTTTGTGAAGACTTCTTCTGCTGTATCGCCCCACACAACAATATCATCAATGTATTGCAGGTGCTCAGGAGCACTGCCCTGTTCCAATACAGTTTGGATCAACCCATGGCAAATGGTTGGGCTGTGTTTCCACCCCAGGGGCAAACGGTTCCAGGTACACTGAATGCCCCTCCATGTGAAAGCAAACTGTGGCCTACATTCTTTGGCCAAAGGAATGGAGAAAAAGGCATTAGCAATGTCAATGGTGGCATACCATTTGGCTGCTTTTGACTCCAGTTCATACTGGAGTTCTAACATGTCCGGCACAGCAGCACTCAGTGGGGGTGTGACTTCATTCAGGCCACGGCAGTCCACTGTCAGCCTCCATTCTCCACTGGCTTTAAGCACTGGCCATATGGGGCTGTTAAAAGGTGAGGGAGTTTTGCTGATCACTCCCTGACTCTCTAGTTGATGAATCAACTCATGAATAGGGAGCAAGGAAGCCCTGTTGGTTCGGTACTGCAGTCTGTGCACCATTTTTGTAGCAATCAGTACCTGTTGCTCTTTCACTCGTAGCAACCCCACAACAGACGGATCTTCTGACAGGCCAGGCAAAACAGACAGCTGCTTAATGTTGTCTGCGTCTACAGCAGCTATTCCAAAGGCCCATCAATACCCTTTAGGATCCTTGAAATGTCCCCTTCTGAGATAATCAATACCTAGTATACATGGAGCCCCTGGGCCAGTCACAATAGGATGTTTTTGCCAGTCTTTACCAGTGAGGCTTATCTCAGCCTCCAGCACAGTCAATTCTTGGGAGCCCCCAGTCACTCCAGAAATATGGATTGATTCTGTCCCCTCATGACTTGAAGGCAGAGTACACTGTGCTCCAGTATCCACCAATGCCTTATATTTCAGTGGTTCTGATGTGCCAGGCCATCGAATCCACACAGTCCAATAAACTCTATTATCCCTTTCCCTCCCCTGACTGAGGGCAGGGCCCCTCTATTCATTAATTACCTGTAATAACCAGAGCAACAGCACAGGTGGTTGATCTGCTTTGTAATTCTCTCACCTGTATTCGCAGTACAGAAGTAGCTTGGTCATGCCACTTCCTCATGTCTTCTCCATGGTCACGTAAGTAACGCCACAAGGCAATTCATGATGTAGGATTCCTTATTGGAGCCGGGAAGCGTTTGCCTTTAACAGCTGAGATTTTTGATGGCGCACAGGAGGAGGAAAGTTCAGCATCCTTAATTAGTTGGATTCACATCAATTGGATCAGCTCCTTCATTAGACTCTTCTGATCATCCTGATCTTCATCACGTGTTTCTGATACTACTACAGGTTTGTCACAATTAATCAGTGAAGACACTTGCTCTTGCATTTTATTCAGTGAAGACATTTGCTTATTCATTTGGTATGTTAGTTGAGAGATGGCAGAAATGGAAGCACGAGTTACGGGTAGTTGCTGTTCATAGCTTTGGAGCTTAAGAATCAATTCAAAAACTAAGAGTCTTCTCTGCCGATCCTCATGTCTCTCAGACGCTGACATTAGTGCAACGGCATATCTGTCTGGTGCTGTTCTTATGAGTTTCTGCCATATATCATGCGTCGTCCTCACTTTCTCAGGGTCATGGTCTTGGTGCGGGTCATTAGGAACAAAGTTAGGGTCATACAGCATTTCCACCACAGCCATTTCCCTCAGATACTGGATACCCTTTTCAACTCTATCCCACCTTTTCATCGCAGGCTTCAAGATGTCTTTGAAGGGATACCTTTCCTTCGCAGCTATTAACATTCTTTCCCAAAGGGTGGCAGCCCCATCCAACCATTGACTAATTCCTCTGTTAACAGCTGGGTCTCTGGCAATGGCTTCAAGTTGGCGAACTTCATTACCATCTAGAGACAAGCTACTGGCCCCGGCGTCCCAACAGCGAACCAGCCAGGAAATGAGTTTCACTCGGGTGCCGTGTAAATTCCTTTCTTGAGCCTTGGATTTCGGTCATCTTCAGAAGCCGACAAGTAGTAATAGAGATTTCCTCTTCATCACTCTCCTCTTCATGTCTCCTAGTTTTCCCTTTTGCCTTTCTCAATGGTGGTGGTTCTGAGGACGGCCCCTCACCTGGATCTTCCTCCACCCCCTCTTCTTTTTTTTTTCCATTCTACACACGTGGACACTCGTTTCCATTTCTTGCCTTCCACCGGAGCAACTGTTATTGTTACTGGTGTCTCCTGTAACTGATCAGATTTGACTTGGGAATTCTTCCCTTTGGCCTGAACCTCAACTCAGAAACTCTCTCTCCAGAATAGTATTATATAGGGCGTGGTAAGCACAAGCCAAACCCCAAATAAGTTGTGCCTCCTTAGGTTTATATAAGCCACAATGTCCCTGACTCAAATACTGGCTTAGTTTCTCGGGATCCCATAGGTGTTCAAGAGTGAAATCCCATGACATTGCGGGTCCCCACGCTTCTAAGATTTTTCCTAAACCTCCCCACATCCCCTGCCAGTCAGCATTCTCTGGTTTTGGAGGAGATTCCTTCTGCTTACTACGCCTATAGTAGACCACAGCCAGGCAAACTGATATGAGCAGGGCTACACTCATCAACACGAGCAGAGTTACGCACACATATATGAGCGTTGACTGACTATCCGAATCATGTCTGACAAACTGATTGGAAGATCTGGGAGTTGGTCTGAACATCGTGTGGTTTGTAAAATTGGCCATTCCATCTGGGAAGTAAATGTCAGAATTCATATCATGCCACATTCCATATAGGTACCAATATAGGTACCATACAGGTGTCTCTATCCGTGCCCTTACCCAGTTATATATGGACACAATTGTCCAAACAAAAGATATGACATTGATGAATGGCTAGCAGGTCGTGAGTAACATTATAGCTTTCAATCCCTTAAGCAGCACCCCCACGAAAAACAATGGGTTCATCGCTGGTGTCTGCTAAAAAAAAAGTGTTAATGAATTGAAGCTACCAAGAGGAAAACAAAAGAGGCACTACCCAGACTAAGCAGTGCTCAAAGTTTACAAATATCCCAGAATACTGGCAGTACACCTGGTTTTTCAAGGTCAAGTTTTCCAGCACAAAAACCTGAACTACTGATAATGCTCCCTAACAATACTCTCTAAGAGCAGAGAAGGAGATTCATTATAAAAGCTAAAAAGGGCTATGCCCACATTCTCCACCAAAAATCTGTCACAGCGTTAACTAGATCAATCTATGCCCGTGACAGGGGGGCAATACGCCCCTGCCCCTCTATTCCCACCCCGGCCCCACACAAATTGGGAAGGAAAGAGGGGGTGGAAAAAAAAACAACAGCGGCAACAATCTATGGAGGAAATCTTATTTTACTAACTATGACACTGGAATGCAAAATAACACAATATAATATGATCTAATTGAAATTGAGACTAATAAATCAAATAAGATAGGAGAGAGAGTTCCCGAGACCAAGTCAAACCTGAAAAGCTTGGAATGGCTAGGAAATGCAACCTCCAGGGACCCACTGCCAGGAAGTAAGAGACTGCCCACCCGGAAGGGTCAGATCCCATGACTTTGATCATGTACCGGGATAGGTACATGGAGCTGGAGCATAAATACTTTAGTCCAGTACACTACATGATGTGTTGATGTGGAATACTGAAAACCAAAAAACGTAAAACCATGACAACCTAATAAGAAAATTTCACATTATTCAATGGGCCAGTACTCATGTATGAAATTTCAAATGCATCCTGAAATCTTAAAAGGACAAACAAGTAAAAATGTGACTCCTATTTAATGTTTGACTTCTTATTATAAAAAATAAAATGCAATTCTGCCATGTAGTACTATGAAATAAATTCAGGAGGTTGCATACCATGTCTTTATCCATTCTTCACTTTCTATTTTTTAATGATGTATTTTTTAGTTGCTATGTTTAACCTGTACATCCCTTCTACAGCTTTCTGCACTAACTGCCCGAACAGAGACTGTAGATGATATTTTGGAGTTATATCCCCCACCTCATTTCAAACATGTCTTACAACATGTCTTTTAACAGCTCTGCTCTGAAGAAAAAAAAAAAAAAAAAAAAAAAAAGCTAACATTTAGAAACAGTTTCTTATCAGCAGTGATTTTATATATGGCCATGCAACTCTGCCTTTGACTCGATACTATTTGAAAATAATCTTCTTTCCTTTAACTGTTCCTCCTTAGCTTAGATTCCTCCTTGGATTCTTTCTGAGTCTAATCTTTTCCCCTGGAAGTTTTCTACTCAATGTCTGCTTCTTTCTCATTCTGAAAATTTTTAAACCAAGTCAGTTTAGCACCAGTCTGCTTCTCCCTTCAGTAACTACTGCATTCAAACAGCAAACTTCCAAGCCAGCATGACGAGAAATTCTCTTCGATTTACTAATTATTCCCACTTTTGGTAGTATTTTATTTCTCCAGCAATTACATCATTGTGAAATGCAGGATTGCTGGCAGCTTGAAGTGGTGTTTTACAGAGAGATTCCATTTTATGAGTAAATTTCAAAGCCTGAAAACATCAGGTGGATTTACAATTTATTCAAAATTCTTTCTCCACCATCCTTAGTTGGTAATATATTCTTCAAAGCAATTTATATGCAAATATTTATTTGAGGAAAGGAGAAGGTAAAGTAAAAAGCGCGAGCTACACCATATTCATTGCAGTATATTTTCTTGAAATCAGAAACTCTGCTTTCAGCTACAACAGTGAAAACTCGGATTAACAGTAATGGGATTAGCATTGAACTTCTTGTTCTGTTTCCTAGTCTCTGCATTCAAGAGAAAAACAAAGGCTGCTTAGTACTCTTGTGCAGAGGAGTTTTATTCTGTTTTTATATTCGTACAAATTCACAAAGCAAGTTTCAACTATCCATTTGACGTTTGCAGAACAGTTGAGCCAGCAGTGGTCTGCACGGGCCGCATAGTCCATCTGGGCTACATTTTCCATAGATAGTGAATATTGTGGTTAACTCAAATTATATCTCATGTTTTCACCACAATTCATTCCTGAACTCATTTTAATCTAGCTTTTCATTGCTACTGTCACACATTGCTGAGGTAAGGGATTAAAGAGGAGGGAGTAAACTGCTATGATCTGGATGTTGGGAGTAATATAGGAAAGAGACGAGAACAAGGATTTGAAATACACAAATACACATTATCTGTCTATCCATCTATCTAATCTATTTATATGTATGGGTAACAAGCATGCACATATGATCAAAATATGCAACAATTTAGACTTAAATGATGTAGAAAAAATAGTGATCAACAATCTTATTAAAAAACAGAACCAATCAAAACAGTCCAGTTCTAAACTATGGCTGACTTTGAGAACTGCAAAAATCAGGTATACACACAGCCTTGCGTGTACTGCTGAATTGGTGACAGCTCACCTTTCTCATTCTGACAGGGAATCATGTAATCATTAAGGACAGCAAAGACTACTAAGATCATCTAGTCCAATCATCCATCAACACCTTTACTAACAAGTGACCTGACAAAAATGCTGCTACTTACACTTTTAAAAGGATCTTTTCCAAATGAGAATGACTTCAGATTGTTTTGTTATTTTTCCACATAAACACCAAAACTTATCTGACATAATGTTGAGAAGCAAAGCAATTTTTGAGTCTAAATTGTTATACTTCAAAAGAATAAAAAGACAATACTATCAGTAATCTGTCAGCTTACTGGACTGAACTGCTTTAGCTGGAGGTTTTCATTTATATACCTGCACACTAAAAACACAATAAAAACACACCTTTATTTTTTGAAGAATAACTGTAAGTAGTGAAAAATTAACAACAAAGATCTGTTCTTAAGTCTCTTTTATGTCATCATTAAGCCCAATACCATTTTCTACAGTCCCTTGGAAATGCAGCTCAAATCTCTCTCATCTTCAGAAAATCCTTACATTCTATTTTTCTCACTCCATTGTTTTTGCAATATTTGCTGCAAGTAATTGTACATCTGAAGTATCTTTGTTTTTTCTCCTTAAGAATTCATACTTTCATAGTTATGCTGTTGTATGATTATTTGAATTATAGTACTTTGGAGGGTGAATGATTGCATTTTAGATACTTATTCTTTAAAGATTTTCAAAAGCAGAAAGCAGCCTGCAAGCTTACTGCACTGTTTCAAAACAAGGAAACCATCTAAGCACATGTTCAAAACCCTAGGAATGATTTTTAAGAGTGTTTTGGCTTTAGATTTTAGATTCAGGTCCAAATGTCACTGTTGGTCAGATGGGGATCAAAGATAGGAATACCAATAAGCCAGTGATGTTATAGGTCTCTTCCTGATGAGAAGGAGAGAGTTAGAGAGCTTAAGTGTCTTCATGGAAACAGGATTGAACAGAATTAGTTCCAAAGCAAGAAATACAAGTCTATACAATAAAATGAGTGGTTAGTATTTGATCAGGGAAATTTACAAAGTTTATTTCACTTCACTTTAGCTTTACTTGACTTTAATTTTTGCAAATCCCAAACGGACAAAGAAATTCACAAGAGAAGTTGATAAACTGTTTTGACTGCCCAGTCCTCAACTTCTAGTTTGGAAGTCTCAAATCCTCTGATCCTGTGTAATACCTGACACCCTTGTTAAGATGATCCATATAGAGCAGAATTTATGAAATACCTATTGTTGCCAAAGTTTATGCATATAGATCACATCCAAATATTTGATAAGCCGAATCAGAGTTGATTGCGTATCTTGACTAGGTCTCCAGTGACTCTTGGATGCAGTTGGACACATATAAGCAACTACTGTTTCAAAAAGCACATCTTTGATTTATGTATCATAGCTATATGTTGACCCCTGGCTCTTGAGACAATTTGTACTCCCTAGTGAATTTTGTCTATCCTGGCAGTTTTACTACTTTAAGTCATTTTGCAGGTGATTCCTCCTCCTCTATCTGTATCGCTGGCATTAACGGTTTGTTGAAAACACTAAACTCTATATTTTTTTGTATGTAACAGCCTAGAGAAAAGCAGGTAGATTTTACCAGGGATCTGACACTTTGCAAACATCTCTATGATTGTATAATCAATGAACGCACAGACGTTATAATTAAGAAATCTACAAGAGAGCTTAGCTAAGCTGATTACTACACCAAAAATAAATAAAGAAATAAAATAAATAGATAGCTTACCCTTGTCCTAGGCTCCCTACAAAACTCCAAAAGAAGAGATCTCCGGAAAGAAATCCTTCCCTATCAGTAGTCAGCTCTTGAATGGGGTCTAAGAGAGGTGGAGCCAAACTCCACCCCCCTCTTGCAGCACAGGTGAATTGCCTTCACCTGTGCTCCCATGGCTGACATACTGCTCACCTCAGGTGAATCAGGTTCAGGCCGTGATTCAGCAGTTCCCATACAATGATAAAGGTTTTGACCGCATCTGGCACTTCAGTATATGTGGATATATTGCTTCAGCAATTGAGCAAATTCCATTCTGATCAAACTGAAGTGGAACAAAGCTATGAGCATGCAACTATTGCTCTGTCCTTTAATTAAGCATACTAATGGTACTCTTTTTTTTTTTTTTCTGCCTAATTTTTACCCATTAAAAAGAATTGCATTACGTTTGTTAAGAGGTTTTTTTTTCAAACGTAATTATGTTTTTATACATTTATTTCCTATGTTTTCTCCTTTTTAAGCAAGCAAACATTTTCAGGGGAAAAAAAATAGTCATAAGGGACTAACAGAATCTTTCAAGCAAATGAAAGCAGAAGGATGTAAAATTCCAAAGCACAGTGCAAGTGGAAATATCCCAGTATATGTGTTACAAGGTTTGCCAGATGAATTGTTTTAAATACACCAATAAGCTCATTAGGTGAATCAGAAACTTTCACTTTGCCATCAGTCTTCATTAGCTGCAGTTGGTGGGTTCCAGAATAGAATCACAGAAGATGAATTCAGCTATGCTACAGGTATTTATATGCCTGAGTGCTTTGTCACGTAGATAGATTAATCTTGCAAAAATTCAAAATCATGTCTGTAGAAGAGGATACAGGATAAGGAAAATTAAGGAACCTTTATGAATTGCACTGTGTACACAAATTTATTTATGACATAATGTAGACTTCTGGCTATCGTATTTTCTAGACATTTTCTTAGGAAAAAAAGTATATTAGCAAATTAATTACAAGAAATGCTATCAGCAACCTTTTACAAAATTATGCCTTTTCAGGACACACAAAAAATAGCACAGAAAGAGAGGTTACAATGTGCTATAAAAAGTGAATGAAAGCACACAAACCTGTCATTCTGCTCTATACTGGAAGTAAAAGCTGTATAATTTACTGTGATGCATTGGCTGACACAGAGTTTTACATATTTATTTCCTCAAGTCGTTGTTTCCATTCAGTAAGTACTCCCAGTACACAAAAACAAATATCACCTTCATTAGTCTTTCCTCAGGGACACAACTTATTAGCATTAAACAGACTGCTTCTGATCTGGTTTAATGTTAACGAGATCTCCACATAAGAATCTTGCCACTCCACTGCAAAGTGGAGAAGACTGATTAATACAAATTAAATATTAAAGGTGGAATTTTTAATTGGCTTCGTGTAAAATTAGTTTTCAGTTCATTATTAATTCAGTGGGAAAGTTTGGATAACAATATATTACTTCCACTTTTAGGCAGTAAACCCAAGGCACACAAATTGCCAGTTCTCTTTTAAATTAACTTTATTTGCACATGAATGTTATAGTTAAAGAAACAAAGAGTTATATTATTTTTGAATAGCATTAGGATGTTATCTTTCTTTTTAATAAGGTGAATATCTATAACTTCTGTTAGATCTTACCAGTGAAATTGTATGGCTAGAGCATGGGTGGAAAACCAACAAATGAAGGACACATATACTGAAATCCTGCAGCAGAAGAGGATCTCAATCTTTGTCTGCAACTGCAGTGAAGATTACATCTGGATGTCTTTCTCCAAACCTGCCACTTCATTTTTAATGAGATAGAAAACTATGTTCCTAAATGATTATATTACTAAAGGAAACTTTTAGCAAAAGCTGGCAAATTTTAACAATGTCTGATCAAATTCCTTTGTATGCTGTCTTTGAACATTTAAATAACTTTGTATTCACAGCCTGATTTTTCTCTTTTGTCAATTACTGCCTAATAGTACGATAGTGCATAGTTGTGTCTTCTAACCTCATGGTGAGTGGAATGACTCTCTCTGTCTCTAAGCTGTCTGTTCATTCCCTTAAGCACCTGCATAAGGAAAGATGTGGTTTCCCATTTGTTGATGCAGCAAGAAAGTAAATCCAGCCAATTCATTACTTCCATCAACAAGCAATCAATACATGCACAGGAGAGAATAATTTCAGGACAGGAGAAATAGCTTCTGGTATTTAATTCCAGAGGGACTTGGACAGGCTTGAGAGGTGGACCATGCCAACTTCATGAAGTTCAACAAAACTAAGTGAGGATCAACCCGTCTGCATGTGGGTTGGGGCAATCTCAAGCACAAATATGGTTTGGGAGGAGAATGGCTTGAGAGCAGCCCTGAGGAGAAGGATTCGGTAGAGCCAGTTGATGAAAGATTAAAGATGAGTTGGCAGTGTGTACTTGCTCCTCAGAAAGTCAACTGTGTCCTGGGTTGAATCAAGAGAAGTGTAGCCAGCAGGTCAAGGGCAGTGATTCTGCCCTGCTACTATGTTCTCATGAGATCTCACTTGGAGTATTCTGTCCAGTTCTGGAGCTCCCAGTACAAGATATAGAGCTGTTGGAGAAGCTTCAGAGGAGGTCCCAGAGGGCTGGAGCACCTTCCCTACAAGCACAGGCTGAGAGAATTGGGTCTAATCAGCCTAGAGTAGGCTCCAAGGAGACCTTATAGCAGCCTTTCAGAGGGCCTACAGGAAGGATGGGGTGGAATTTTTCAAAGGGAACGTAACAACAGGATGAGAGGAAATGGTTTTAAATGGGAAGAGAGCGGATTTAGACTAGATATTAGGAATAAAATCTTTACAGGGAAGGTGATGAGAGACCAGAACAAATTGTCCAGTGAGGTTGTGAATGCTCCCCTCCCCTGGTAGTGTTCAAGGCCAGGCTGGTTGGGGCTTTGAGCAACCTGGTCTAGAGAGAGGCAGCCATGCCTACAGCAGGAGAGTTAGAACTAGATGATCGTAAAGGTATCCTCGAACCCAAACCGTTCTATCCGTCTGTCACTCTATAATTATTATCAAGGATGAATACTGACTGCGGAATGTATAAATGCATATCTGGAGCAAAGCAGAACCCAGGTGATCAACTGAATAATATCTCAGATGATGTAGCTTTGTCAAGTATGTATTTAATCAATCTGTAACCTAACAAAACACCACCTTTTACAAAAGAGCTTCAACTGTTTGAGAAAACGGAACATTTCAGTATTTGATATTGTTGCTGATGGTGGTGAAATTCAGTGAATAACCTTCCACTAAAGTCAACAGTGAAATCTGCAACAGTTATGTTACTAACAGAACAATTATAAGACCTGTAGTAAAGGAAGTCAGACAGTCAGAGAAATATAAAGGATATTTATAAGATACAAGATCTCATTATACATGACAATACCTATAGGTAGTAATATCTGACATTCATTAAAAAATTGTGTCCAGTTTAGGCCTTCCCAGTTCAAAGAAGACAGTGATCTCCTAGAAGGAGTCCAGTGGAGGATCACAAAGATAATAAAGGGCCTGGAGCACCTCCTCTATGAGGAAAGTCTGAGCAACCTGGATCTGTTCAGCCTGAAGAAAAGAAGACTGAGGGGGGATCTCCCTCCCTGGAGGTGTTCAATGCAAGGCAGGGTGGGGCTTTGAGCAACCTGGTCTAGAGACAGGTGAGGTGGCCCTGCAAACAGCAGGAGGGCTGGAACTACATGATCTTAAAGGTCCCTTCCAAACTAAACCATTCCATCATTCCATGATTATACAAAGTAGACCATAACATGGTCTGTGGTATTTGTTTTGATTTTGTTACTCTTTTATTTAGTTGTGGCTTATATTTATTTATTTTAACAATAGAAAAGTATACTTCATATAGTTGTAAGACACAGTTAAAGCATATGGGGCCTGAACAACTTAATATGCCTGACTTTGTGGCTGGCAACCTTGCCCATTGCAGAGAAGTTGGAACTACATAATCTGAGATTCCTTCCAACCCAAGCCATTCTATGATTCCATGATTCTATGTTTCAGATACATGGAGTCATTTCTTCTACAAAAGTACTTGTCCCTAAATGCTACTGTTCTTTACACTTGATAGAGTTAGAAACCAAATCAGATGTTTATCTTCCTGTGGTGATGACAATAACAAAAATATTTTAATAATAAGTAGACTTTTAGTCAAAGTAGACTTTTCAAAACAATATTATTTGCTGTTTTATTTACTAGCAAATCTGAATCAGATCATGCTGCTGATAGTAAGTGAAAACCTCACATTTTAGCAACACTTCCTTAGTTAGGTCCTGTAGGCTTATGCTGGTACACAACAATGCTCTGCAACTTCTGTGACATGTCCTTTTGCTCTGCATACCACATGCATATAATGAAAAAAGTGTTTTCTTTTGAAGTCATCTGTTTGTTGACTGGCTGCAGTGGTCTAAATGAGAAGTGGGTGTCAGAAATCTGCAAAGATCAAGTAGTAAAACAGGTGCTGTTTTGTGTTAATGGGTATATTTTTTTAGAACGCTTCATCAAATTTTAATCTGGCAACCAAACAAACCACATGAATAGAATAATATATTTTTCATTATATTATTTAATATTAATCAATTCAATGTCTTTTCTATATGCAAAACTATAAAAATTCACACTGGAATAAAATTAATTTCTATGCAGTCCTTGTACACAAGGAACACAAACAAACAGAATTCTTCCTTAGCTAGAAATATTTCTTCTTAAGCTCAGCCATTTTCTGGTCTATCACTTTGATCCTATAGGTCCCTTCCAACTCAAGCCATTCTATGAATCACTGATTCAATGATTCTGTTATTCTATTCAACACTGTAGAGGCTGCACATTGAGTACTGCATTCAGTTTTGAGACCCTCAACACATGGAAGACACTAAGACTCTTGAGGATGTCCAGTAAAGTACAACAAAGCTGTGAGAGACCTGAAGCACGAGTCTTATTAGGGAGCAGTTCAGGGAACTAAGATTGTTCAGTCTGCAGAAAAGGAGGCTTGGAGGAAGAGGTTATCACTCTCCACCACTCTCTGAGAGGAGTTTATGACAAGGACAAGGTGGGAACCAGTCTCTTCTCCTTGGTAATGGCGAGGATGAGAGGTAATGGCATTAAGTTGCAACGAGGGTGGCTCAAGTTGGATATAAAAAAATTATCCTCAGGAAGTGCAGTTAGGTGTTGGAACAGGCTGCTTAGAAAGGTGGTGGAGTCATGGTCCATGGATGTGTTCATGACCCATGGAGATGTGGTACTGAGGGACATTTTTAGTGGACATGGTGGAGATGAACTGACAGTTAGACTAGATTATATTAGAGGTCTTTTCCAGCCTTAATGATACTATGATTCTATGGCAAATTAAACATTTTTTCATGAAGCATTTTCAGAACTGGAAATAACAGACTGATTAATGACAAATTTGAAATGAGAGGCAGAGATCCGAGATAGAACACTTGCACACTTCTGAGACTGAAAGAAATCTGTTCGTCACTGTAAAAACTTTCAGGTTTTTGGTCTAGGTTTATGCACAAATAGTTACTAAAAAATTGTAGTGAACCAACAAATTTCACTCTGTAAGTCTGGATACCTTTTCCCAAGAAAATTACAGTTATTCTAGACCATCATGAAATAAGCACTTAGAACAACAATTAGTTGTTTTGAATATTTTCTTCATGACTTAAAATGCCTTCTGCATTGTTCCAGGAATACTGCTCAGCATATTGGAACATGCATAAGGCTTGAATCCAGTTTATATTGATAGTTTTAAAGAAAGATGTGCAAATATTTCTCATTTGTTCCATTTGGAATGAAAACTAGAAACAAACAAACATGATTTATAGAAAGATCATTGATGATTAAACAGAAAGCCCAATAGAAATTCAAATTTATGACATGATGAATTTAATGTCAGACTAGAGGTAGCATAAAATTAAACCGAGTTAGACTGACTCTTAATTTTGCTCATGCTGCCTTAAAACTGCTTACATTTACTTCTGTGTTAAGAAGACGTAGTTGGAAAGTGAAGGTGAGAGGGTGTTTTTAATTAAATAATCAATTCCTCTGCATAAATAAATAAATAATTGCAAAAGAATACTGGAAAGAAGAAATTTTTATCAGTGAGATAGTTTAATCAGATGATCAACAATCCAGAGGAAAGATAATTTAGTCCAAACATTTTAAAAATCATTAACTCTTCCCTGAATGTCATATGCATCACAGCTTCTATAAAGATTGATTCAAAAAGGCATTATAATTACTATTATTACTATTGCACAGAACATAATTTCTACTTGTTAAGAGCTTCACAGAAATTGTAACAAAATCAGCCTCTACCCTGAGAAATTGCAAACTGCATGTAACTGCTGATGCTCAACTTAAGAGATAAGCAGATTGTGTGAATGCTCTAGAAACATGAAAACCAGTGGGCCATGGTATAGAGAAAGTAACAGCTTAGGAAAACAGTCTCTGAAGGAGTCTTATTAATGAATATATCAAAGAAAAGCTGCAGCGGATGAGACCAGAGCAGAGTGTAGCAATTAAAAAGATAACAAACTTGAGATTTTAAGCTCTTTATGCAGCTATGAAAAGTCTTCAGAAAGAATTGTGAAGATTACCAAAATCTGACTTCTTTATGCTTCTTCCAGTATAGCTTTCTATTATTTTATAAGTGCATAGCCAGGCTATAAGGAGAAGCAAGGAGTCAATGATGATTCTTAAGACATAGTTTGGATTGTGATATTCTTCACAGTGGTTGAAAAAAGGAATTATTTGAAAGAGCTTATTTAAGCAGGACTCATTTTACTAGAGACAGAAAGTTTCAAGACCTCATGATATAAATAAGCTTTGGAAAGTAAACTGTGATGGTTGTGAGTAGCAGTCTAACAATCCAGCCCATCCATTTGCCTGCAAAATAGCAATCATTAATTTATTCGTGATTTCAGTTGTCCATAGGAAGATCTTAGGGTGGTGTAGGCAAATATCGAATTCTAGTAAATAATCCTTTAGACCCATAATATCTATATTTATTAATGTAGAAGTACATAAATAATAATTCTCCTACGAACTCTCAAAAAACTTTGCAATAAAAAAATAGGATACAAAAATCAAAGAACTGCTTTCAAAAAGAAAATGAACTCTGAGTTAAAGTTGAAGACTCATTTCTTGAGATCCTGTTCCAAAAAAAAAAAAAAACACATTGCTTAGCCAAACCAAGTAAAAGAGGGCAACCAGTCTTTCTCTTAGGGGAACAGAAAAAAAAAATCCAGAAAAATGAAGTTGAGTGCTGACGGAAAGTAGCCATTATCTTGCACATTTGCAGTCAAGCCATTTCATTAAAATTTGCTCCTTACTCCTTGTGTTCTAATTCAGCAGGGAAATATGCTGTAGTTTATTAGACTCCTGCTTCTCCTGAGAGACATAGCATATCAGAGGGCTTGTCTGTTTAATGCTGTCTCAGTGTTTCCTCTTGGGAGAATATACCATTTTCACTCCCTCAAGTGAGAAGCATTTGAAATCAGTTCTGATTAGTGCTCTCCCTATTTCATCCAGGTTCAATTAGTGGAGGATATTGAAGCTGTGAATTACTTGCCATCCAAAGATTCCTGGTATATTTACAAAAGCAAATGGACTATAAGGATATTGTATATGAAACTTGAGCTATTTATTAATACTTTTTACAGCACCCTAGCGCAAACGATAGCTAGAAAATGAACCCTATGGTTATTTCTCTCATCATGATTTGATTTCCATTCCATCAACATGACCAACCTATAAAAAAAGTTTTAAACACTACAAGAAGAGACAATATGTTCACTACAGCTTCAGGAATACTTCATTGCAAAAATAAATAAAATAATAGTAATAACAAATTCAAGCTCACTGAAGAAGAGAAATTTAAAGATGTCTAGTGGATTTATTTTACGGCAGTCTGTTTCACCTTGACTTTCCATGTAATATCTCTATGTAAGAAACGAATCAACATCATGTTTTCAAAGACATTGCACAGTGAATAGTAGCTTAAGGTTACATTTTGCCTACAGACAAGGAACAGTGGAATAAGACTTCTTCTAAAGCCTGCTTTGCCTGACAGCATAAGGTTTGATTAGCGCATTTTCTAACAAATGTTTGTGATCAGACAGGGTATAAAAAAATGTGGTAAATGACAGAGAAATTTGATCATGAAAAAGCTTTGGAAAGGATATTTGTTTCATTTTTTCTGTTTACCTTTCTTTCTCAATAGAATAAATATGACTATGTTTAAAGTTGAGTTATTTATGGGGCATGACATTAATTTGAGTTAAACTGTTCTTTACACATGTGAAAAAGACTACTGTATTTGATAATATCTCTTGATGAATAAATCAGAATTTGGTAAAATTAGCACACAAATAACTACCCACTACTGTTTTCAGTATCTACTCACATCCATGAAAAGTGTAGAGCTTTATGATTTCTTCTGTACCAATAGACATAAAAGATACAACATTATTGACTGCAAATAAGAAGTTATACATTGGTGTTTGCCATAATATAGCCAAAACCCCATGTATAGACATCTTCATTAACTTTAGAACAGCTTTTTTTCCTGGACCTATGACCATAATGTTATACCACTCTAATGACTACTGAAGTACGGAATGGCAGTCCCATAGATTTTTAGTGTTTAGGTATCTGAAGATGCAAATTATTTTAAAACCAGTTAGAAACTTAATTTTAGTAGGACTCTATCTGCATTCTTAAGCATCTTAATGTCTTTGAGTGTCTAACTTAAGCTGACTAATATTACATTATCAGTTAGTGCTGTTGTAATGTTATAAATAATTATAAAATCATAGAATACAGGTGCAGATGACTTTTTGATTGCATTTAACAACTTTTTATACATTCTCTTATTTCCAAACAGAAACCAAAAAAGAAAATTGAAGTCTTTTGGGAGTTGTAGTTCATTCTTCACTTCTGAGTTCAAGAAACTGGAACTCAGGAAGTATATCAGCAATCCATGGAACTGCAGCATTCACTCCTTATCTCCCAGTGCACTACATGATGTGATGTGGAATATCAATGAAAAACATGAAGTCATGACAATATCCTTGTTGTACACACAGTGTTTTGTTAATCACAATGTATTTAAGATATATTAATTGTTAGTAAGGAAGTTTTCTGTATAAAGTCATTTTACTACTTAAATTCTTGATTTATTCTTTAGTAAGTATTTTCAAGTACAGGAAGAAAGATACAGTAACATTCTAGTAACTAACTACAGCACTGATTGATTTTGAGAATATTATTTTTATTATGAATAATAATCTGTGATTTACAGCAGCAACTTTTTTTTTAAGTTAAAAGATATAATGCATTTGGGCACCTGTACTGGTGAAATCAATTACTTCTAATGTCAAAAGAAAATACCTATCAATCAGAACACAGAAGTTCATGCAGGAAGGTAGTTATTACTAGAACTTACTAGCTCATTCAGTACCTCTAAGCCAAAGTTGAAGTGGAATTTTGACATCTTTCTGTCTTTTCCTTATTAGATCTAAAATAAGATTTGTGCCTCAGCATTAGCCCTGAAGTATTCATGATTAACTCTTTCCTTATTTGTATGGTATTTGCACACTTAGTAAGCTGCTGAAATATTCTGTTGCAACATTGATCACATGTCATTAAGAGTACATATATTACATATGATTATTCTGCTAATTCTGATTTGAAATATTACTAGAAACACACAACAGATTTGCAAATCATTGATCTGCATTTTAAAGCTATTTTTTTATTTACTAAAAAAATATATATACATAATCAAAGTATAATAACAAAATACACAAGAGAGTTATGCAAAACAAGGACAAAAAAAGAACAGATGAGATACTTACCCATATTGTGGACTCACTCAGGGAACTCCAGAGGAGTGGATCTCCAGAAGAGAGATCTTTCCCTACTGGTAGTCAGCACTTCAATGGGTCTAGGAGAGATGGAGCCTGGCTCCACCCCTTCCTGCAGCACAGGTGAATTGCTTTCACCTGTTCTTCCAGGGCTGACACATTGCTCACCTCAGGTGACTAATCAGAGGTTCAGGCCGTGACTCAGCAGTTCCCATACACATATATTATTACAAAATATTATTATAATTTTCTTTATTAGCAGTTTTAGGTATTTATTTATTTATTTAGTGGGAAGAGGAGATAATAAAAATCATTTTGCAATGATATTTGGCAATATGGAACTTTCAGAGAAGTATTTTCCTAAAATATTTCTCAAAGTACACTTTTTCTTACAAACTACAGTAACCTAAATTAATACATTATTTTATATTTTCCTAATTTTAATGACAGAAAGAAGCTTGTACTTCTCTGTGCTTGTGTGTATTAATATAGAGTCTCTAGTAATTATGAATAATCTTGAAGATTGCAAGGGGACATAGTTCATACTATTTTCAATTTATAATTATATTAAATTAATTGACCTGCGCTCTCTTTATGTTAAAGCTGAAGTCGTACTTTCTGTATGTTTTTCTGATATATAAGGAAAGTTAGTTCAACTTCTGTGTCATGTACATCCTTTGGGCTGTTTAAATTGGTATTATTTGTGTTGTAGCAACATGATATGGAAATGTTATACTAGTAGTATTATTATTTGGAGTTAACTTTATGTAGTGTTTTGATTAACATTATTTTCATATTGTCTGAGTAAATTTGAGTTGCAGCATTCATCAAGATTCCTACAGAATGTGGAAGAGTTTGCTGAATTTGGGGAAAAATCTTAAATTCTCTTTGTGATTTACAGTAAATTAAAATATAAACTTAAAAAAAAAATAGATATTTGAAACTTCTTTTCACTTGATCAGTTACTAGCAATAAATACATTTGTTAAGTGAGATAAATGTTACACAAAATATTGAATAGAAGTTGCATGAAAGAAGCTGAAAAAAATAAAAACGTTATTTAAAACTGTAATGCTTTGTAAATCACAGAGTTTTGAAAGATAGTTGTTACCTTGGTTTTTGAAGAAACAAGTTATTCTTCAGAGATATCACTCTTTCCCATGAATCTTCTTTGTTTTTAAAAATAGCTTCTACTTCTCTGGAATTCAAATTCCACACGTGATAAAGATATTTCAGGGCTATCACCTTGTGGATTTGTTGAAGTTCAAACACAAGCTTTGCCATTTGGCTGCTTAACTGTCTCATTGTGAATTATTACTCATGTTGTCTTGGCTGCAGAAAGCATAGCAGAGAGAAGTTCTAAACAGTTTACTTTTACTCTTTGCTCTTAAATACATCCAGGCTTCCAGTAATTAGTTCTGTGTATAATGAAAGGCTTGGTAACAGAGGAGAATGTGGGCCAGCTGTTTTTGTTGCCTGTACTCTTAGAATGTCATTCTATTTTGTCTTAAAGAAAAAAAATTTCTTTCTGAAATACTTTGAGTGAGTCATAAATTCTACCTTGATATTCTAATAGTACAGGTGCATAAAAATAGTACTGTGCATAAAAAACTTTTTTTCTATTTGCAATCTACTTGACATGAAGCAACTGATGTCTATTTGATCCAATTTAATTATTAGTCTTTCCACGTGTCTACGCACATAATATTGCAGTTATATACTTCATTCTAAAAAACTAAAATTTCTGGCTGCTATATTCATGTACAATGTATTCCTCTCAGATTACTGAAGATTATACATCTAATAATAACTGTACACATATTTGTGTATGACTCTTGCTCCAAAAGTAATGCTTCTTATTTTATTATGTTGGCTCACGATTTCAGAGGTGGATGTTGATGGTATGACAAGTAGAAGCTGAATCATCCTGCAATATTCAATTACCTTTTGTTGCCATGTGACAGATGGCAGCAGAGGGGCAGTCTGACAAAATGGCATCTGACATAGAAGACCATATGAAGCAAAGGTGTGGAACGGAATTCCCCCATGTGGAAAATGTGTCCAGTGACATTTATTCATGTTTGCTGAAAGTTTATGAATAACAAAAAATGGATGTGAGCACAGTGAGGCAGTGGGTGGTGTGTTTCAGCAGTAGAGGCAGTGACCTGAAAGATAAGCCATGTTCTGGATGAAATTTTTATTTGTTCAAAATACAAGTTCTTGCTCATCAGTGCTGAAAACGCATAGCTAATGATGGTGACTATGTTGAAAAATACTGTTTCATAGCTGAGAATTTATTATATCAAATTGTGTAATTGTACTCTTTGTGTCTGTTCTAATTTCCATGGAAATAAGTAGGAGGCATTACTTTCAGAGCAATCTACATTCTATTTGTTAACAATATTTTTAACATCAAAGATATCACACAAATATGATTACTGTTGATAACAAGGAAGTTCATTATGAAGAAAGATAATTCTTGTGGAAAACAGTTAACTTAAAATTGCAGCTATTTTGTTAAATATGTGTGAAAGAAATAATTATTTATCCTAAAAATGTATAATTTTGTTAACTGCTAGCACAATGATTGAGATTAGTGAAGATATTTTTATTGCCTAGCTATTCTTGAGAATAGAAGTTCTTTGTCATTCATAGTTGTGTTACAAATATCTTTTCGAAGCAAAAAAAAAACAGGATAACATTAGTGACGTACATGTTACATGATAAATAAGATAAACAAATGCTTTATTCTCTGCTACAGAATAACATCTATTCTGTCTTTTCTAAAACATAAAGTTTAATAAATGAATAAATAAATAAATGGATACTTGCATTTTTAAAACAAAAAGAGACATTTACAAGAGAAGACACAAACATTTTCACTTTTGCTGTTTAAGAGATATCCCATTGAATATTCAGAGGGAACTGTAAATCTAGAACTATCTGTAAACTGGAAGTTCTTACAGAACTAAGGAATTTATGCCTAATGGTATGAGGAAACACTTTCAAACAAAATAAGTATAGTGTTACATTGGATAAAAGTAACATTTGCAAAGAAAAAAGTTGACAAAATTGGTTTTAAGAACACACTAATTCCTCTATTATTATATTTTTCAAGGTTATAATCTCATAAGCAACAATTGTCCTATTATCTCTATACAGTAAAACTAATTTTTTATTTCATCATTGATGTGAACATATTTAACTGCTTGAAAGGGATGAAGGAAATCCATGCATAATTTTCCTTAAATGGGTTGAGTCTCAGAAAGCCTACCTTCATAAAAAATAATAAAAATTGAAATGAAGGCACACCTAAGACTTTTAGTGCAAATCTTTGATGTGATTAACATAGTACAACTACATAGAAGAGATCAGTCTGAGTTTGCATCACACATATTAAGTATTTTAGCTTGACCAACTGATATATTAATTTTTGTTGTGTGTTACTTAATAATCTTAATAAAAAAAAAAGTGCAGATTCTTAATTACATTTCTTTCTTCTGCAGAGAATAGTATCATAAATAAATAAATAACTAAATAAATGGGTTGAGAAGATCCACAGGAGAGCATTTATTACAGTAAGATTGTATAGAATTTAGTCATTTCAAAGAAGTCACAATTAAACAGAATGAATGTATAAAAGAATTGTGAACTTTTGGAGAGTGGGTTCACAGGAAGAATGTTATCATGCTCACCAATTCATCTGACATCTGTTGGTGCTTACCTACCTGGAGGAATCCAGATCCCCAGGTAAATCAAGGATGTTCCTTATAGAGTAAATAGGAGAGTCAGGTATACTTCAGAGAGGGATTAAAAAAATATAACACATCAAACTGAAATCGAGTAAAAAGGCCAAAAATTTTTTTTTTTTAAATTTATTTATTTATTTATTTATTTTCAGGGAGCAACAGGATGCCATCCAGGTGTATGGAGATTTAATCAGAGAAGCCAAGTGAGAAATTGAAATGAACCTGGTAAGGAATGTGAAAAATAACAAGGGGTTATACAGATACACTGTGCAGAAGAGAAAGGCCAAGAAGACTGCACCTCCTCTGCTAAATGAGAAGGGAGAAATGATAACAATAGGTTCAAATAGGAAAAACACTGGATTTTTACATGATAAAGATAGTGAGATAGTGATAGGGCAAGGAGGAATGGTTTTAAACTAAGTGAGGAGATTTAATTTAGATACTGGGAAGAAATTTTTCACTCAGGGGATGGTGAGGTGGTGAGGCATTGACACAGGCTGCCCAGAGAAGTTGCAGTACTTCATCCCTGAAGGTGCTCAAGGCCAAGTTGAATAGTTGGATGGGGCCTTGGGCATCCTGATGTGGTGGTTAGAAACCAGCCTATGGCAGGGGGCTGGAACTGAATGGACTTGAGTGTCGCTGAAGAGGTACATCAGCAATCTGATCCTCTTCATGTTCCTCCTCTGAACGTACTCTAATGTAACTGTAACAAGTCCATGTCTTCTTAGCACGGGAGCGCCCAGAGCTGAATGCTGTGCTGAAAGTGGAATCTCACAATAGCAGAACAGATTGGGAGAATCACCTCTCTCTATTTTTTAGATATCACCGTTTTCATGCTAAGATTTTGATGAAATTTTCCCATTTTCCTCTACACTTCAGAAACATATTTCAGGAAAATTTCCAAAGGAAATTATTGTCACAGAAAATTTAAAAAATTACCAATTTTTCAACTTCATTTTTAATTTTTCAAATTAATAATTCTGGAATTTTTATGTAGTCTCATTGTTAAAAAAAAAAAAAAAGGGGGGAAACAAAAGAAGAGAACATGGCAGATTTTTTTAATTTTTTTTTGTGTATAATTGATTGTTGTCAAAAATATTCTCTTAATAGGCCTGAAAAAGCAATGACATTAATCAGGTGCCTGCTGATATCTCTTCTGTTGCTTTAGTCATGACTTGTTTCCTCACTCTCACAGGTGCCACTGCTGCTGCAATTGCCATCACCTGTAGTGATGGTCATGCCAGAAGCTGAAGAATAAGTATTGGCATGAAATGAATTGATAATAGGAGAAATTGTAGTGTCAAGAAGAAACAGTGAAAAGAAGGCTTGTGCTATATGGTCTGACAAAGTAAACACTTTAGTTTCTCAAACCTTATAATTAAAAACAGGAAACAGCAAGGTAAATAAAATAATCACGGGATCAATTAAGTATTATTATTTTAATGAAGATCTCAAAACTCTAATTTTTAATTGCCAGGCTTCAAAGTGCAGGAAGTCTTAGCAAGCAGATAGTCTTTGATGGAGATCTTGAACAAATACAGCTGGACGTTTAGCTCTTTCTCTCTGAAAATAACAAAAGCGATTATTATGAATTGTCATAAATGAATATGCTGCAATAAGGTGAGAAGTGTGGGTATTACAGCTGAAAGGGAATATAGAGGATAAAAACTACTGTTAACATAGCTCCAGAAAAGGAGATGAGGTCTATGCAACTCATGCTTGTGATGGGAGGTAGAAAACTTGAGACACCTGCAGTCACATGATAACATCCTAGAGAAAGAAAGCATGACAGAATGAGAGAAGGTCTCCTATTGTTAGATGCAATAAATGAGTATCTCAGAGAAATGATAAAGGGCTGTGATGGACAGCAGGATAAGAACACTGAATACTCCACACAGGCCAGTAAAGTATTAAGGCTGTGAAACTATTTCACTGCAGAGAATTCTCTTTCATGGATCTTTTACTGCTGGATATGCCACTAATTTAGGTTCCATAAGTTTCTCTCCAGTAGCTATCCTTTTGTGTACTGAATAATGTGAACATCTGTGCATTTGTTAAGACTGGTGTGTACTTTTCTATCATCTATTAAAGTGCTGGTAGAAACTGTCTAACTGTGTCAACTCTTCTGTGTTCTCTGGGCATTAGTTTCTTAAGTGTTGACTTAATTCTCTGATCATAATGAGATCTATGTATCTGACAATCTTTAAAGGGCATGACTTGAAACTGATTGCCAAAGCATTTACCTTGTAAGGGTCAATAATTAGATGGTGTGTTGCAAAATTACCTTGACAACTTAGAGATTTATAAGAGCTGTGAAGCATTTGCTTTACTGATATCAGTGACCTTTAGACAAACTAATTGCAGGACTGTAATTTTACAACAAGTCCACAGTGGTTAATGCATTCTGCAGTATGTGATAAACGGTGGATAATTTTCTTTTATGGATTAGTATTTCCTTTTAATTTCTTCAGTATCAGTAAAATGAGGTCAGATTCTTTAACAACTACATTAATAATTCCTGCAGGATTTTGCAAGATCATTAAGAGTTTTGACAGAAATGTATTGTGAAATAAGCTAATAGAAATTCTATTGTAACTGTTATCAGAATGTCTGGAATTAACTAATAATTTTCAGTTTGTGGGTTTGAAATACAAATGCTTATCATAGAAATTAACTTTTTCAAAGCAGAAAGATGATCCAATGTTGTTATGGTTATGCATAATAGAGGAGAAGCAGGACTTGCAAATAACTTCATGGAATTTAAAAAAAAAAAAAAATGTGAAACCAAAGGGTAGGAGTAAAGTACAAGTAACAGTAGCAAATAAGCAAATCATTTAAGTGGATTAATCATTCTGCAGAAACTGAAAGCTTGGTAGGGAGTGAAAGAGGTGCACTGAAAAGTCTGAAGTTCTTAATAATGACAGCAAAGCTACCTGAGGAATTTATGCTGATTATCAATAGATGCAGATACTTCAGTTAGATTCTATAGATGAGAGAGAATCTCCTAAGAAATATGCATTCTGGCAAGATTAGTAAAATTGTGACCAAAAATATAAAATAATAATAACACAGGTATTCCTTTGATGATGCGTCAGAGGAAGGATTTATAAATATGAAGTGTAAGTTAATTGCTCATTCACTCTCTGGATTACTGTTGTGGTTTAACCTGGCAGATAGTTCTGCACCCCATAGCTGTTTGCTTAGTCTCTACCCAGGAAGGCGTGTGAAAAAGAACAGGAAAAAGTTTGTGGGTTGATATAAAAACAGTTTAATAGGAAAGTAAAAGATGGGGGGGGGGGGGGGGATAAAAAAAAAAAAAAAAAAAAAAAAAAAAAAAAAAAAAAAAATAAAAAAAAAAAAAAAAAAAAAAAAAAAAAAAGAGAAAAGAAAATAAAAATAAAAATAAAAATAAAAATAAAAATAAAAATAAAAATAAAAATAAAAATAAAAATAAAAATAAAAATAAAAATAAAAATAAAAAATGATGCATGACAAAATTGTCCAGCACCAACACAGATGCAACAGCCTTTCAGCTAGCTTACCTCGCTTTTATTGTTGAGCATGACCCTACATAGTATGGGGTATCTCTTTGGTCTGTTTGGGTCAGCTATCCCGGTTCTGTCCCCTCCTAATGCCATCTTCCTTCACTGGCTGGGCTGCATGAGAAACAGAAATGTCCTTAGCTCTTTGCAGCACTGCTCAGCAGCAACTAAAACACTGGTGTGTTATCATTACTATTCTTATCCCAAATCCAAGAAAATTGACTCTAACTCTGCCAAAACTGAGACAATTATTTATATATGTCTTCAAATCATGGTATTGCTAGTTTGGAATCAGAGCTTTGAACCAAGAAATGCCATCTACTAGAGGTTCTGATCCCTTCTAACAGTAAAAGATTTGCTCTTACACATTGCCAGTGAAAAAGGATATTCTTCTTGCTCTCCTGACAATATCTTAAATTCTTTCAGCTTCATCATTCAGAAGAAGTGTTGGAAACTGCTTTCTGTTGGAAACAGTCATATAAAAGTTATTGACTCACTAACATCTTTTGCTGTCCTGCTAGATGTGGCAGTAATGCTTGTAAAAAAAGGTCTTTGAATAACTTTTATTTTCTTGAGTTTGATGTGAGATTTTTAAAGCAATTCATCAGACAAGTGTGATCATTTACTGAAAGTGCCATTGCAGCACTTGAAACAATATTCTTGCACATTTTTAGGTGGCTCTCTGAAATACAATTAAATAAATATCTGTAAATATCTGTCATCAAATTTCTGCAAGGAATTTAATTGAATTTTTAACAATATAAAAATTCTGCACAAATTTTGTTCAAATTCTTCCCTGTTACACAACTGAAGAGACAATTGCTTTGCCTTTTTATTATTAAAGTAGACTAGACCATTTGAATTTACACAAAAATGTTCTTTAATGAGCAAGAATTTCACATGTAATTCAGAAAATGACAAAAAAATCTCTTCTGTCAAAAGTTGTGCTATTAATGCATTATCTATGGTAGTGAGCTGAGATTCCTCTACTTTTTAAACCCTTAATGCATAACACTCCATGAATTTCTGTTGAAATGATTAGGAATGCTCATATTTATATAAATTTTTGCATCTGATTATCAATTCATCATCCAAGTTTCATAGGGCTTTTTTTTGTTTTGTTTAATAATGTAAATAATTTAATATTTCATTAATTATTTTATTAATTAATTAAATTTAATACTTTAATTACATAAACATAAAGGTGATGTTGAATAGAAATAGACAAGAAAAAGGAGAAAAAGTGATCCTACCGCTGACATGGAGAATAGAAGTAACACATATGAAGACAGCAGGAATATGAGAAATTCAGTTATCTGTTAATCTGTTGTGGTTTAACTTGGCAGGCAACTAAATATCATGCAGCCTTTCACTCAATCCCCCTATCTCAGTGAGATGGGGAAGAAAATCAGAAAAAGAAAGTAAAACTTGCAGGTTGAGTTAAACTCTAATTACTAGGACAGGAAAGCAAGAAAAAATAACACTAATGATAATTATATGTATGTATATATGGACAAAACCTGTGTCACTCCAACCAATTGCTCACTACTTGCTGACCAATGCCCAGCCAGTCCCTGAGCAATAGAAATCACCCTAGCAAACTCTCCTCAATTTTCTAGTTTTTCCACATGATGTCTTACAATGGAATATATTTCATCAGTTAGGGTCAGCTCTACTGGTTCTCACCCATCCCAGCTATTTGTGCACCCCTAACTCTCCCACTGGCAGGTTAGTATGAGGAAAATGAAAGACTGAAACATCATTGAAACAGCTTTGTACTGCACTGCTCAGCAATAACTAAAACACTAATGTGGCATCAGCATTGTTTTCCTTCTCAACCATAGTATCATACCAGTCATTATGAAAAACATCAGCTGTCCCAGATGAAACCAGAACACTAACAGAACAGATCAGAAATATTTTTTCCATGTTTTGTATGTTTTTTCTACCAAGGGAAAGGTGTTACTCAGAAAATTCAGTCATTGTAAGTGTTGCACTGAACTGGTCAATGTACATGAGCACAAGAATTCTGTGTTGAACTGGAACTAAAAGCAAAAAGTCTCCACTTGTCTATCAATTCTTACAGTGGGCGTGAAACTGCACTGTAAGTTCTGTTCCATTGCTGTTGTGAAAATTTTCTGTATTTTTGATAGTCCAGATAAGTAAGGATTTAACATATTAAATTTATCAGTACCACTAAAGTGAAAGTAAATTCCTCTGAGAATGTGACTCAGAACTCAATAAGGACAGTGGAAACAATGCTTTTGTTATTAAAACTCTTCAGGTTCATCTGGAATACTGTGTCCAAGTGTGGAGCCCCCAGTACAAAAAAGACAGCTGTGTAGAGGATCCAGAGGAGAGCCACGAAGATGATCAGGGGACTGGAGCACCTCCCCTATGAAGACAGGCTGAGGGAGCTGGGCTTGTTCAGCCTGGAGAAAAAAAGACTGTGGGGTGACCTCATTGCAGCATTTCAATACCTAAAGGGAGCCTACAAACAGGAGGGGAGTCAACTCTTTGAAAGGGTAGATAACTGCAGGACAAGGGAAATGGTTTGAAGTTGAGGGAGGGGAGATTTAGGTTGGATGTCAGGGAGAAGTTCTTTACAGAGAGAGTGGCGAGGTGCTGGAACAGGCTGCCCAGAGAGGCTGTGGATGTCACAGGTCTCCAACCAGACTCTGCACCAATCACAACCCTCTGAGCTTGGCCAGCCAGCCAGATCATAACCCCCCTCACCATCCACTCATCTATCCCACACTTTCTCAGCTTCAGTATCAGGATGTCATGGGAGACAATACCAAAAGCCTTGCTGAAGTCAAGGTGGATAACATCAAATGTTCTCCACCCATCTACCCATCTGATGATTCCAGCTGGCTATGATAAGATGGAGGGCAGCTCAGCAACCACAACAGCCAGCTCCTTGGGGGCTGGGACATGTCACCTAGCCCCATAGATTTGTACACATTCAGTCTCATGAGAATGTCTTGGACTTTTTCTGCTCTTACAGTGAGGAGCAGTTTTCTCCCCCAGTTCCCACCAAGAGATTCAGGGATGTGAGGTTCAGAGATGCAAGAAATACAAGAATCCTGGCTGCCAGTAAGAATGAAGCAAAGAACTTACTGAGTACCCAGCCTTATCCATTTCTGTTGTAGCCAGTTCTCCTTTCTTATTTATCAGAAGAAGTATGCTATCTTCAGCCTGTCTCTTCTGACCAATGAACATATACCATCCTTCTTGTTGTTTTTAACATCTGTCTCCAAATTCAATTTTATCTGTGTGTTAGCTTTCCTAATCAGATCTCTGCATGACTGGGCATCATTCCTGTATTCTTCCCAGGTGACATGCCCTTGTTTCCACTCTCTGCACTTGCCCTTCTTTTCCGACAGTTTGACCAGCAAGTCATTTCCTAGCCATGACAGTTTCCTGCCTCCTCTGCCTGCTTTCTTATTCTGAGAGATGGAGAGCTCTTGTTCTCTCAGAAAGGCATCCTTAAAGACTAGCCAGCTTTGTTCCACTTCTTTGTTGCTCCCAGGAGATCTCATTCAACGATTTATTGAACAGACCAAAGTTTGCTCTCCTGAAGTTCAGGGTTCTGACTCTATTCTTTTCCAAGTCTGCATTCCTCAAGATCACAAACTTGACCAGAGCATGCTCACTATAGGCCAAAATGCTTCTGATCTTAATTTTTCCTACAATCTCTTCCATGTTGGTTGGCACCAGGTCCAGCAACACTTTGCCTCTGGTGAGCCTGTCCAATACCTGAACCAGAAAGTCATGCCAACAGACTCAAGGAATCTCCTAGATTGAAGCTTTTCATGTTTTCCCAGCAGATTTTCCTTCTCCATCAGTATGAGAGCCGTCGAGCCTGGTATTTCTTGTAGCTAAAGCAAGAAGGCCTTATCAATAAGCTTCCACTGATCACGTGGCCTATAGTAGTCCCAGACCACCAGCTCTCTTTTATTGGTCTCATCTCTAATCTTAACACACAACTTTTCAATCCGTTGACTTTTTTTCAGAGAGAGCTCCTAGTAGTCTGTCCACATTTAGCATAGAGAGCAACTCCAGCACCCCTCCTAGCTTGCCTATCCCTTCTAAAATAAATAATACATTTTCCTGTGGGGAAGCCCTTAAATATAAAAAGCTACTTGAACTTAAAATAGAAAACAGATGTTCCCTTGCTTCACTCTGTGTAAATGAGCTTAAAAGTAGTATTCCCTTCAATTCACCCTTAGCATTTTTTTCCTTTGGGTTGTGTAAGCAGCAGACTCTTATTCTGTAGTCAGATACTAACTGAACAGAAATGCTAGGCCACAGAAATTTAGAAATGCAAGTAATAGAAATATGAATAGTACAAATATATATTAAATATAAGAATTATTGAGGTTTAATTTTCCTATAGACTTCTAAAAATTTCAGTTTTCATGAAAAAGTTATTAAATTCTTTAGCATTTATAGTGGATTCACCAAAGAATCCTGACATCCATTCTGAAATTTAAATGAGTTTTTTCACAAAGTCTTTTAACCAAAACCGGTCTTTTGTTAATGCCAGATCTCAGCCTAATGAGTACATGTAATAACTCCTAAGGTTTGATTTTTAGTTGTTAAAAAACTTTGAATTAAATGGAAGAAAATAAATCATAGTGAATCACTTCCCCAAGGCTCTTGAAGAGATCTCCATGAAAATGAAAGATTTATTCTAATGCCTGGAAGAATATATTTCTCCTTAGCAGATTATAACATGGCAAATGCTCTCATTTACTTAAAATACAGCTATACCTGAAATATCTATGTTAGACTATAATGCCTTACAGTGAATTTTTTTTTTACACATCACGAATTACACAGAGCATATCATTCAAGAAAGAGAAAGGATTGTAGGCCTTTGTTTGAAATCTTCATAACTTTTAACTGTTATGATCAGTGAATTGGTATTACAGTTTTATATTGACAGATGAGCAGATTCTGAAATACTACCAGATTAAGTTAGAAAAGTCCTATAAATTGTTTAATTTTTTTACTGACTTCTACTTTAATATTAAGGAAAATCTACAATCTACACTAAAATAAGGGGTTGAAGGATTGTACATAAAATGTAGAAGGTATCTATTTTAGGTAGTGGACAGCACAGTGAAATGGGATCTGTTTTTCTCACAGTGTTACTGGCTCTCCACTTCAGTCCAACTGTTTTGTCAGAAATACATTAAGTGAAATACAGGCAATAGTAGAAATGTTATTAATTTTATTGTTTTTACCTTCCCTAAAAACAACTTTTATTTATGTAAGTAATTACTATTAATAAAACATCAAGCATATGGTATTTTGGAGTAAAATCGTATGTAATTCTAAATACATATTTCATTGGTTTCAACAGAAAAACTTAGAATCTCTTTCAAAAACTTCTACCTCCAATTAAGATATAAGTTTCAGGAAACAGAGCTATTATTTTTGGTTTTCAAATTAGGTCATTCTGATAGATAGAGAGCTTTGCTTTCTCAAAGGAAGCTTGATCTGTAGAGGTAGTGATTCTATATTTTTCATAAGGGACAGATGAGCTAGCTTAGTGTAGGAAAGCAGACAATGATCCAAAATAGAAGATGAACCACAGTAAAGCTAATTCTTTTCATTTTTTAAAATTGTGACTAATAATTTTCCATATATTGATATCAAGTTTTCTTTCTTCCTTTCCTTTCTTTTTTTTCTTTCTTTTTTTTTTTTAATTCTTCTTTACAAATGAAGAATTCTGACATCTTGACAAGTACTGCATACATACTCTGTTGTTTATTCAGTATTTATAGAATACTTCAAGTCATGAAAGAACGAATTATCATGAGATTTTGTCAGGTAGATAGTAAAAATACAAGAAAACTTAAAACATTAAATAATATTTTAGTCATGACCTATTTCTTACAAGTTGGAAAACTTTATGATCAATGGCAAAAATATTCTGCAAATATTAGATTTCTCATTTTTTGAATGCCATAGTCTACAAAAGACAAAATGTCAAAATGAAGTCTCTTTCCAAAATCTATAAAGAAATCAGAATATTCAGTTAGGTAGATAGGGAAGATTTTAGGACTTTCTTCTTAAACATGTTGACTGTTATGGCAGACATCTACAAAGAGTTTAATTCAAGTTTTCTATTGCAAATTTAATATTTAATAACTTGGATATCATACTTTGTCTGAGAAGTATGCAGAAATATAGGAAAGTGATACAGATTACCAGGATTTATCAACACTTCTTGCCAGTTCAATACAAATAAGATATGGCACTGAAATCCTTCATTCAGGGTGTTCTACAAATACTTGAACAACAGAACTTCATTAAAAATTCTGGCTCTGTTTATTCACTGACTCATGCCGCCTATTCAAAATTTTCTGAGGCATTCCCAGAAGACTGACATTCTAATACTGTGAAGAGTTTGGACATTGTCTCTTGTGTGTTCCCTGTAGAAAGGAACAGGATATGGGAATTCTGCTTCTTCCTCCTCAGTTTGACCTTGTAAGAATGTGAAGGTTTGAAGCATGTGAACCATAAGCATAACTTCACTATTTATTCTTCCCGGTCTCCAATAGATTTTAGTAGATTGAAAAGTAAATTCACATTCTGATGAGTGCAGTACAAAATGTAGATAATCTTCAAAAGTTTTTAGTGTAGTGGAATGACTGAGGCTTTAATTTGTAACAAAATTTATTTCAAGTAATAGTGTAGTAAAACTGTATCCTACTCAGTCCAATTTTTCTTAGACTGTAATGAGCAGGCTCATTCTTTATAGACTCGAAGGCAGATGGATATATTGTTAGCAAAAGTATTTTATTTCCAGCTAATTCAATTTTAAACAAATATCCAATTAACTAAAGAATAATGAAAAAAAAAAGAAGAAGAAGAATAAGAAGAATAAACTAATATCTGTCAACTCATTGCTGAAAAATTAACATGAGAGATGGTGTGAGCACAAAATATTTTGTTCTATGGATTCTCAGTGACCATTTTAGCTACTAAGAATTAGATAGCATTATAGCTAATGAACTTTTTTTCCTTAATCTGTCTTCTTTCCTGCTTAAAAAACAATATAAATAAATAAATGAATAAATGAATAATAATAATAAAATATTTGACTGGGATGTGTCTTTTATACAGTAAGTGTCCAACAGTAATCTCCTTTAATCTCTTTACAGGTTTAGTTGTGTATACTACACTCTGAGGTCTGGTCAGGATGTTGTCTTTATAAAGCACAAGGAACACACGCGTGTTCTAATCTAGCTTTTATACTGTACACATTTAGTTTGGACTTTTTGCATGTGTTACAGGGCCAGGACTGAGAAAATAACCAATTTCCCTATAGACTGTGCTTGCCTATAATGAACTCTGTGAGCACAGTCATCCTGGAGATCAAAAGAGACCTATAACATGAATTTTTTAAAGGTTTATATAAATTAAAGCCATCACATTTAAAACCAAAGAGTATTCTGTTCCTCAATTAGTTAAGATCAAATCTTTCTGGATGTCACCTACAGTTAACAAGGTTTTAAAATCTGCTTCAAAACAGATCTTAGTGGCACTATTTTTTGAAGTTTTAAGGAAAAGGGAAGGAATCTGCAGGCCAGAGAGTATTATTTTTTTTGTGGTCTAGACCTTCTCCCCAGAGACTGAGACTTGTCTTCTGGATACGAATCATTGTGTCACTTTGCTCATTCTGTTCTTGTGGACACCATTTAGCCATTGCTCCTCAGTAGTAAGTTCTATTTCCAGATGTGATGAATAAACTCTTTTTTTTTCTGGTTCTTGTGCAAGCTACAATAATGTCCTATTTCTTCTTCCTTAATGATTTACAGAAGAGGTGGACAGAATCAGTTTGTGACAGTCCTTTATGTTTTGCATTTATATTCATTTATATGTATTTACTTACTTTTTAATAAGGCTCTTATATGCATGCTTTTTATGTGAGCAGTGATATACACAGATCATACACAGATAGTCAATAATCTATTTTTCCTACTGGGCAATTTTTTTTTGCATTTTTTTATTTTTATTTATTTATTTGTTTGTTTGCTTGTAAAAACAAAATCTCATCAAATGGCTTGTTTAGGGAGGGATCTTAAAGACCACATAGTTCCAACCCACTATATCAGGATGCCAGTGGCCCCATCTCAGTGTATAGGAAGTTGCCAAATACTGCTCCAGAATTAAGATCTTAGCTAACTGTGCACCATTTTTATAGTCATGACACCTAAAACACAGTTGGATTGCATATAAACTAGACTAAAAAAAAAAAAAAAGAGTTCAGAATAATGGACCTGAAATACAATTAAACTTTTGATTACCGTAATGGAGTTACTTATTTACCATGACCATATTTGCCAGACAAGTATTTTGTACATAACTATCCATGCTTTTCTGCTTATGGACAGTAATCTTTTTTCAAAGATTTAATTTTTAATATCATTCCTTTTTAAACCAGAATTTTTCAGTATAAATGCGAATATATTCACAGGCGAGAAGTCCTATTGGGAATTAGTATGATTCAGGTAACTACAAATCAAAATTTCAGGAGGAAATATTATTAATGGTGACTCTTGTGCTCCAACAAAACCCCACTGTCAGATAGTACAACAGAAGGAAGCAAACACTTGTCACAGAGTATTCATTAGGGAAGTGAATGTATTCATATCCACAGTATTGAGTAAATTTATTCTACAAATTTTCGAAGTGCTGGCTAAGGAGATAAGATTAGCATAATATCAGTCAGTACCCTCAAAACATTCACAGACATATTTTGAAGTATAATGTAACTTACTGTAGAGGTTTATCTGGTTGGAGAATAGAATTTTTCAGTACTGTGTTTCTTCTAAGCTCCCACACCTATGAAGTCACTTTGTAATGAAATAGAGAATTGAAACAGGTTTGTAACTGTGACACTCGAGACTTTGTTACATTATTGCTCTTGGACACTTAGTGTTCCAAGAATTTTTGTACACAACTATTTTTAACTTTAACATCACTGTATTTTATTACTTGTCACTCAGATATGTAACAAAAATTTGGACAGAAATGAAAGGCAGTAAGTCAGTTTTCCCTGAAAAATAGCTACTGTCTAGTGAAAAGAGCTAACCATCCAGTCTCTGTTTTGTCTGTGATGTTGTGTTGCTGTCTCAGAAGTTATTCACCACCTTCTCAGTTTCTTCAGCTCTTCAACTGGTGGAAGGCAGAAAGCCAAACCATTTCCTGAAGATAAGAAAGAGCCTTACATAAATCTATGTGGGAGGAAAGATCACATTCACTTTCTCTGAATTTTCTCTATTTATTTATTTGTTTATCACATATCATTGTATCCCGACAACATCATGATATTTTTTTTTCTCAAGTTTTACATGCATATTCTACATATTTGCCTTGAAGTCAGAGAGCTGAGGTAGATTTTTGTATGAAGCCACAGTTATCCTTCCTTTTCAATCACACGGAGCTGCATGAGTTTAATAGATGCTAAACAGGCACCTACTGAGTGAGCCAGATTTAAGTCACGTAGTTCCAAACATGACCAGCCTGCTAACCTTCTGTGTTGATATTTCCTTTATTAACAACCAAAATGAAACTGCACTTTTGTTATGTGCTTGGCAGGAGATGCATTGTTTTGCACATGGATCATAACTGAGATTGCAAATTTTGAATTTTAAGTAGTTTTAACTAAGTGTTGACAGAGTTGTATTGCATTTGGGTGTTTGTTGTTGTTGTTGTTTTTCCCAGTAAAAACAGTTGAAAAGAAGATCTGTGTTTAATTTCTCAGACTGGTGCACCATATTTTTTATCTGACATCTGGCACATCCAATTGTACTAGTAATATTATATGCTGATATCCCATCAAAGTAACAAAATATGGCTGAAATTACCAGATACAGCAATGAAATAGGCCACAGAATGTAGCAAGGTGCGGTTCTCTTAGCAACAACAACAACAAAGAGGCAGGAAAGGCTGTATATTTTTGAAAATATAATACAGCTTTTTGTTTAGGCATAAGTTTTAAAAAATGAACATCATTTCTTCACTTTAAAATGTGCATATACTGGCATCATTTCTCATGCTAGACCTAGCAATTTGTTACTTCATATTTAAGAATCTTTACTTTACAAATACTAAGCAGTGTTCTTTTGAATAACTGCATAGTATGTGCATTTATGTATGTGCATACATGCACACAAAATGCACGCACACACAAAGATGAGGTACAGAGGGACAGAAAGTCTCTTGAAGACTAAATCTACTCTGCCCTTCACAACTGAAATAGTTAACCAAACAGAAGTTTCTAGTAAAATTTCAGTCATTACAATGACATATATTTTCATGTTATTCTGACTCTGAAGAGTAATTCTATTTTATTAAAAAGCTGCTAAATTTTGCCTTTAGTATTCTCTGTTACAATGTGAAGAATGTTTTCCTAATTCTGATGTGATTCAAAGTGGTGGCCTGTATAGAAGATAAAACAAGAAAAATGGAAACCTAGATAAACTCCACAATTTCTCAAGTCTTGATTAGCTATGTAAGGACTACATTTAAACCATACATATTTACGTGAAAAAAATGTACTCTCCATGAACAGAGATCTCCAACTTCCATGTGACAGTATTGTCTGATATTTCTGAGCTCAGGCCTTATAATCCTGCTACCTTTTCTTCAGCACAGAGTAGAAGTGAAAGATGTTTATATACAATTAGAATATGAATACTGTATGAACTTCCCATGTTACATACTATTTTTTTTTTAATAAAGAATAATTATTTACAATTGTTTGTGACTGACCCAGTGAGTGATAAATTCTGAAACCTTGTATCTTGTCATAAAAAGGCATGAAAAACATTTAAACATTTGTCTCTCAAAAGTAGCAGTATAGGTTTTCTCTATTGCATATCCAAAGTGTTTCGACCAGTTTGGGGTTGCTGAGTACCAGGAAAAAAAGAATAAATAATCCAGTGCAGGGCCACCAAGATGTTCAGGAGTCTGGTGTACAGGGTGTACAAAGAGAAGTTAAGAAGTTCGTTATAGAGAGAGTGGTGAGGTGCCAGAACAGGCTGCCAAGAGAGGTTGTGGATGCCCGGTCCCTGGAGGTGTTGAAGGCTAGACTGGATGGGGCCCTGGGCAGCCTGGTCTAGTCTTAAATGTGGAGTTTGGTAGCCCTGCCTGTGGCAGAGGGGGTTGGAGATTCATGATCCTTGAGGTCCCTTCCAATCCTGGTCGTTTTGCGATTCTGTGATTCTGTGAACACACATACCCAAAAAAAAATAAATAAATAAAAAAAATAAAAAAAATAAATCAGGAGAGTATAGAGAGATATACATGGAGCTAGATTCTTCTTGAAGGTGTACATTAAATGTGCTACAGACAACAGACCATGCATTACAACAGTAAAAATTCTGAATAGTTGTTAGGAAAAAATATATATATATTCACAAGATGAGAGGACAAACATTGCAACAATTAGTTCAGAGAGTCTGAGAAACCTCCACCCTTAGAGATATTCAATGCCCAACTGTGATTTAAAACAGAAACAAAATATAGTTATATAGTTTGGAGGTTGGCCATGGTCTGAGTGGGAGGTTGGATCTGATGACTTTCAGAAACCCCTTGCAAGCTTAGCTGAAAATAAATAAATAAAAATAAAAATAAAAATAAAAATAAAAATAAAAATAATAAAAAAATTTATAATTTCCAGAAGTGTTATTAGTAGGCTCCAAAAGGTGTTTTTTCCCTTTCTTAATTTTTCTGTTCCTCACAAAGCTTGACTTTTTAATATAAACAGTATTTCTGTTAATGTGGAGATTAAAATATTTAAACAGTATTAAAAAATTTGCTATGTATATTTCATGGTTTGCATAATGGTAATTAATAAGCTAAGAAAATCGTTCATTCTTATTCTTAGCTGCCTACAAGAACATTCTGCCAGTTGGATCTCGCTGAGTTCTAGCTACAGTTCTGAACAAAGAAAAGCAGGAAATAGAAATACTATTGAGCAAGTTCATTCCGGATATTCTTTTTTATTTTTTATCTGCTTCTTTGTAACTTTCTCTTAGGCTAAAAGAATTAAGAGAGATAGAGTATCATTGGCTTATTCCCATTTTAAAGAGTAATTTTTCTAGGGATCTTTCAATTTTATTTTAGAACACTTTCATACCAGACAGGACCAAAAAAAAAAAAAAAAAAATTGCACAGAAGAAATCATCCCCTGGGTATTTCATCTTTGGATGTTTATCTATCTGTAAAATACTTTATGGAAGTAAGATATTCACAAATAATTTTCATTCCCTAATATAGACATTTGGTGCAAAACTGTGAAAGATTTAATCTCCTTTACTGAATTCAAGTGATGATGATTTTTCCCATTTTTTGAAATTAATCAGTCTGGAAAATGGTCTAGTGAATTTAACATATAAGATGTCATAACCAAATGTGCAGTCAAATATTGGTTGTTTATCTATTAGACTCTATGTTCTATTTAGCTATTATTTTCAAATACACTCTTCTTAAACAATATCAGTTTACTTCTAAAAAAAAGATTGAAAAAATAATTTTAAATCCACTGTCTTGAGTTTTGATATGGTAATTGCTTTTTTGTTTGTTTGTTTTTGTTGTTGTTGTTGTTTGTTTGTTTTTCTAACATTGTTATTATTAGTATTATTATATATTTCTCTTAAGGACTTGTAGCATCTTCTACCTGCTCAAATTTTCTGTTTTTATGTTATCAATCAAGTGAAATTGCCCTACAGTGGTATCACATTTTTTTTGACCCATATACTGTTGGTCATAGGCTGTTATGGTCAATGCGAGATAGAAATATTGGTAAGCTGGAAACTCCACTTTAGTCATGGTGTTCTGGATGTTCTGTGATTTCTTCATACACTTTTCCAGACCATTAACAACCCATGGATTGAACAATAGTCTGGAAATCAAAGCTATATTTTATGTTTCTCGTGTTAGGATTTTCTAGATTTTTATTTGATGAAATCATCAATTTCTGCAACAAGAAGAAAAGCAGTAGGATACTAATTACTCTTCAAGTCTATTAATAAAAAATGTAAAAGGATATAATTCACATTTATAACTCATACAGATTTTTAAGATGTTTTCAGATTTTAAGCAAGGCTCTGCAGGAATGTTCCTTCCTCCTGGTAAAATTCCCACATGGATCATTACTTTCTACTTATCCAAATTTCCAATTCATTTCAAAAGTGTGAATCACTGTTGAGTTAAATACATATTTAATTTTGTATCCTGGTGTGCTATCAAAGTTGTATTGACAGAGGTGCGGTCTTCATTTCCTGTCTTATATTTCTGTGTACTCTTATGCCCTAATGAATAATGCACAATGCTGTGCAGTATGGACTGTGGCTTTCTCTCTACTGAACAGTGTGTTTCATTCTTGAGATGCAAATCTGTGAACAGACAAAAATAATTCTGTAACATGAAAGCATATAAAGATAAGTAATTGTTCTTTGAAGGACAGGAATGTACCATTTAAGTTGGATATAACTCATAAAAAATAAATAAATAAAATTGTAGTGTGAAGAACTATATAAAAGGAATTTGTTTGGTGTTTTGTTAGTGAACTTTAATTAAAATTGTTCTGGTGACTTATTTGAAGGTGTTTATGACATAAGTGCATCCCATGTTAGGATTCTCTCATAGGCTGAGCAGATGAAAAGTATCTGGACACTTTGTAACCAGGTTCCATATTTTTATAGGTACCATGAATTCCGATTTTTTTTTTTTTTTTTTTTTGGTGCTGTTGTGTTATGGTCTCGTGTTTTTTGTCATCAGTATTCCACTTCATAACATCATGTAACTCATTGGGAGTGAAAGATTTAATTCTGTAGTTCTGAGGACTGTTGATAGTTTGGGGTGCCTGGTCCCAGAAGAATAGAAATGACCCAGAAGAGAAGAATGAACTACAGCTCTCAGAAGTCTTCATTATTCTGTTTCTGTTTTCCACTCAGAGGGACAGATAAAACTGCCAACTCTCTTTCTGCTCGTCTCTGAGGTATGTGCTAACTAGCCATCTCATCTACAGTGTTAGATTAAGTCCTTCGGTTTCAGACACTCTCACTCATTTGTTTGATTTATTAACTTCAATTCCATTTACATTGTATTATATTGTGCTATTTTAAATTCTGCTATCATATTTAGTAAACTAGTTTTCTCCCTTAGATCAGTGTTACTGCTTTTTTTTTCATCTAGGTCCCGTCTCTCTACTTTGCCCCTCCTCCCTTCCCCTTTTCCCGGGGCATGGGACCATTTGTCCCTTCACAGCCTGTCACAGAACTAGGACAAACTAGGCCAAACTGTGTCATGTTCATTTTTTAATTCACTTAATGCTATCTTAATTTTGTTACAATTCTTAAGAAGTTACTCAATGTTGTTTGATGAATAAACCTAATCCTGAAATCAGAATGATTATCAAAACAGTAAATATTTTCGCTTTAGAAATGTGTAAAAGCTGATTCTGATCTTCCTAGATATTTTTTGTTTTTATTTTTGTCTCATGAAGGGCACATAAAATAATAAAAATAAAATTTGAAAACAATTTTAGTTTTAAAACTTAACCATTTTGGGGACTGTCTGCAGAGAACTGGTTTTTGGAGCTATCTTATCAATATAGTAAGCCACAAAGACCGACAGAAAAAAAATATGTGCAAATTCCACAGGTACATAAATTGCTATCATTTGTAAGGGACCTCACATTTCATTCTCTTGATGTGTCATGGACACTAATGCAGCCATCTATCATGTATAATACATCAAATAATATATTCCAGACATACTGTATGGATATTGGTACTGCATAGCTGTAGGGGAAATGCATTGAGCTCTTTGAGATCCCTTTGAGATTCTGGTCTTACCATGTAAGAGCCGTACCAAACCATTAATGACTAATAGACTGTGACCTAGGAAACTCCAATTCATGTGCCCCTGTTTATCATCCTTGTGAGTAGCCAATTATTATGAAACGTGTTTAAAAAGTGCATATGTGAAAGTGAACAAGGGAATATGAGATCATGCTGAGTTCACCTCCACCGACAAACGGTGTCATAGAGGGAAATGTGACAGACAATCAGACTGTATTCCTGATGTGATTATGATAGTTAGGTATTACTTAATTGGCTACCTGTGGTGTACTTAATCAACCAATTCATGTGATGAAGCATAGCAGTAATATTCAGATTTGGCATCATATATGGAGATTCAGTACATTGTTTTTGAAAATATTATCATCTGGTAATAATGCCTGCCTAGCCTGTATTTAGTATTTTGTTATATTATAATAAGGTATTCTGTGAGAAAAAATATATTCTTTGCTATGCTTATTTTTAATTATTTTTTTTCTTGTCTTTTAGAGAAGACTGGTATCTATTTTCTTTTAAATAACTAAATCTAGACAAATATTTTTTGCCAAGTCAGTAAGTATTACCAGACGGAGACTGTGGATGAAATAAAATTTTAAGTAATCAAATGATAATGGTTAAAATATTCTCCATGCTAAAAAGCAAATCTAAAAATCACTCCGCCTCAATTCCTGATAACAGATAACCAAACAGATTTCTGCTCAGATATGTATTTTAGTCCTCTAGATGTTTATGAAAAGGATGGAAAAGAATATAATTCTGTTTAACTTAAGTCATTATTTGGCAAGGATGGAATCTCATTTTTTATATATCATCTTTTGAATTCTCTTGCTGCATTGACAGCTTGCACATAAGCGCTTGATTCCTTTTGTTCACAGTGATACGTTTTGAATAGGTGGGGTAGTGGATGAAGTGAGATATATTCAGATATGTTAGAGATTATTCTTTTATATCATTGACTCAAAGTTTGCTGAGGAACAAGTCCAGGCAAAGTCCTGGGCAAAGGTAGAGAAATCTCCTGTCTGGAGGACTCTGATGGACAGGTCCTGGCTAAGGGTTGTGAAATCCTTTAAGGAGCACAGATGGACAAGACCAGGGGCTATGAGAGAGGGATAAGCTGCTGATAATGGCCGGGAAACGGTCTTTTGTGTGGACTTATCCCGAGGAAGATAACCATCTCAGGAGGTGCGCACATGACTCTTGCTCAAGCACACAGGGATGTCAGGTAGGCAGGAAAAAAGGAGGATAAAAGAGGGTCCAACAACCATGAGGATAGGTGTCTGACATCAGATCCCTCACTACGGACTGCATGCTGATGGACTTCCCTGGGCCTGCTGCCTGACACCTGCTGCTTCTTCCCAGACTTACTCTGCTGCTTCTTCCTGGACCCACCTGGTACCTACACCGTCTCATTGCCCAAGACTGGCCTCGCTGCTCCTGGCCTTTGGCCTCAGACCATCAGAACGGCGTGTAATGGGACTACTGCCAGATCCTGGTGGTGACTATCCCTGCCTTATGCAATTCTTGCTTCTTCCTATCTTTTCTATCGCTTGCCTTCCCTTCCCAATCACCCCAATCCGTAATAGTGTCCATCCTCCCCTTTCCCCATCTCCCTTATTAACACTTGTAATAAACTGGTCAGACCAACATTTGAACCGTTGTTTCTTAATCTCACGCCAGGTACACATATATCAAAAAACCTGTTCTCGCTCCTATAAATTGGAGTGAGACAGGATATCATAGACATTTATCTATTTCATAGAGTACATACTACGACTTGTATTATTGTTTTTCATCAAGATACAAAACAAATTATTTAACACAAAATTAGGAATCTAATCTCTTGTATCAGGTGAAAAAAAAAAATGAAGGATAACTAAGTATGCACTTCAATAAAATTTGCTTTCATTATTTTATTTATTCTGAGTAGCTTTGCAACTGATTTGACAGTTTGATTCTTTTTTGTTTTCCTCATGAAATAGCTAATATTTTAAAGTAATCTTCCTTCCTTAAACCCTAACTTCTTATGTATCATTTAGTTTCCCTTACACAAGATAATGGAAAAACAAACAAACACACACACACACAAACAAAAACTTGTGTTGATGGACGACAATGATTTAAGACCTGGCTCCACCTTTGCACAATTTATCATTGTTTCTTCTCATAAGCAATGACTCCAAGATTAGGAATGAGGCAAACTTCTGTTACAGTCCCCATAGCTCTCAAAACAATAGGTTTATTCTCTCAAAAACAAAATAATCTACAGGAAAAATATAGTTAATTTAAATGTTTGTAGTAAAATTGTAGTAAAAACTGAGGTCTCAGCATATCAAAGCTGGTATTTCTTTCAATTACAAGAATGGCATTGCTGTTACAATCCACTTTGCGTGGTAGTGTTTCTACAAAAAATCTTTCTAAACAATATGTGTGAAATGTGTGCAGGACAATTCATTTTTTAAATGATCTACTGTCTATTTTAAATGTTGACAAGTACTTGCCTCCAATTATACTCATGCCTCATGAAGAAGGACATCTAGCTGTAGAATAATAAGGAGGTGATGAGCTGTGATGACCTCTATAAGAAAGTGCACAATTTCAATTATGTCTATATGTATGTCAAATTCAACAGTCATAGCCTCTATGTGACATTGCTGATGTAGTAAGGGAGCTGAAGCAAGAAAAATTGATCTTGAAGAGATTCTCCTTCCATTGTAAACATCTATTGACCATCCAATGATCTTAAATATCTGGTATCATGCCATGATTCTAGATTTATAGGGTGTTTTTTTCTGTTTTTTGTTGTTGTTTTTTTTTTTTTCTGAGGAAACAGGCAGATGACATTGCAAGGCCACTCTTAGTAATGAAGAAGAACAAGACGGAGAATTCATAGAACTACCAGTCAGTCAGCCTCACCTCAGTCCCTGAGAGGGTAAAAGAACAGATAATACTGGAAACCATTTTCAAGCACACAAAGAAGAAAATTACCTGCAGTAATCAGCATGGATTCACCAGGGGGAATTAATTCCTGTCTCACCTGATAAACTTCTATAACTAATTGATCAAACTGATAAAAGAGCAGTAGATATTGTCTTCCTGGACTTCATTAAAATATTTGACTCTGTTGCCCACAAGATCTTCATAGAGAAAGTGATAAAATATGATTGGGATTAGCAGACAGTAAGGTGAACTGAATAACAGCCAGGCCCAGTGAGTAATGGTCAGTAGCGCAAAGCCTAGTTGGAGGCCAATATACAGCAGAATACACCACATTAGTGTTGGGTACTTTCATTAGCAGTCTGGAAGATGGAGAAATTTGCAGATGACATGAAATTCAGTGGAGTCACCAATTTATCAGAGTGCTACCACCCAGTTGGACTTCAACAACTGGAGATGAAGTCTGACAAGAATCTCGCAAAGTTCTATGAGAGGTGATGAGTCCTGCACCAGGGAGGAAAATGTGCCCCTACTGCTAAGAATGCTGATGGGATTCTTCCCTGCATTAGACAAAATACTGACAGCAAGTCAAGTGAAGTGATCCTTCTCCTCTACCCAGCTATACCTGGTGCCGTGTGTCCAGTTCTGGGCCTCGCAGTACAAGAAAGATGTGGAAATGCTGGGAAGAGTCCAACAAAGGACCACCAAAATGCTGAAGGGCCTGAAACACCTCTCCTTTGAGGAGAGTCTGAAACTGCTGGGACTGTCCAGCCTGGAGAAGAAGAGGCTCAGGGAGATCTCATCAGTGCCCATAAATACCTGAAGTGAGGGTACAAAGAGAATGGAGAAAAGCTTTTGTCAGTGTTGTCCAGTACAATGGCAACGAGCACAAACTGGAACTCAGAAGGTGCTCTGTGAACGTCAGGAAGCACTTCTGTGTTGTACAGACATAGGTTGTTGAGAGAGACTGTGGAGCCTCACCTCCAAAAGTTGCCTGGATGTGGTCCTGGGCATCCTGTTCTGGTGCTCCTGATGGAATAGAGGTTGGAGAAAACCACATCTGGAGATCTTTTCCAACCTTAACCTTTCAGTGATTCTTTTGTTCTGTAATACATCAGTGCTTAAACACAAAGCTTTGTCTGAATTGGTTGTTCTTTATAGTGGCTCCAAAGGTTTGTATTTTTTCTACTTCATTTTTTTTTTTCCACCAAATTACATCAAATTACATTAAAATTTATAGGTATTCAGGTTGTTTTGAAATTATATTTAGGTGCTACTAATAAAACCATGCATTCAGATAGTAGAACAATTTTATTCTTTTCCTACTACAGTCAAAAGAGATGGCAACTTTAAGTGCCTAAGTCATATACCTGCATTAGAAGACAGTCAGTCAGCTCACACGATCAATGGAGAGAAGCAGGGCACATCTGATGAGATGAAATCACTTTTTTCAGATGACTATATCTGCTTTAGCTAAGGAATGCACTTAGATTCCTAAAGCTAGGTAAAATGCTATATTCAGTGTGAATTGTACAAGGAACATGAGCTGATATTAGAGTATTTACAATACCTGTTAAACCTATCATATTCTCCTACTTTTCTTTCCACTGCCCCCTGATTAAATGTGCATAGATAATAAAAGGGATGGCTTATCCAGCACAAGTGTATTAATAACATGCCTTTAATTTATTTTTCTTCTTCTCTTGTGGAGTTTTCTCTGTGTAGATCTAACCTCTTCTGAAAGCTCTTGTGATACATTTTGTTTCATCATTGGTTGTTTTTCTCAGTTTCATGTTGTTTTCCTTCTTGCAACATCCTTCCTTTCTTTTCCCTGGGCACTCTTCCATTCCTTTCTCCAGGGTTGCCATAGAAATATGCAGTCACAAATTTCAGCAAAGAATCTCAGGCTGGAGCAATAAAATGAAACACTAGAAAGAGCCACTTTGCATAGGTCATGAAACAAATTGCACATTTGGAAAATTATTAATTATGTAATATTTTTACAATATTTGAGAGTAGCAGTAGGAACTTGCTTTTAAAATACTGCTGTTAGTTTGTACTCCACTACTTGCATTAATAGCACTGGCAATAAATACACAGTTTTGAAGCGTATCAGTTGGGCAAGCCCTTTTATCTTCTGCCTACAGTGCTCTTTTTAAAGAGCTACAAAAAAAATAAAACTTTGCATTTTCCAAAGCAAGACTACAAACAAAGCTAAATATACTATACATGGTACAAATTGAAGTATGACACAAGAAATTCATTGATTACATTTTGGCCATTGTGAGTAGGCAAGTCAGAAGATTTCCCCACATATTGGAAGCCATAAAAAATTAACTAGTTGTCCTTGCTCTAGATACTAGGATATAAAACTCACCAGGAAAAAGAATAACACATTAATTTATTTCTTGTGAAAATGTTGTTAACTGCTAGAGGACATCATGAATATATTTAATCACTACATATAACGAGTTAAACTATTTATTGCAAAAACATTTCTAAATCTCATTTCATTTCTAAAAGTTGATTCTTCATATGCTGTATACTGAACTGACCTCTGTTAGTATAATATGCATTTTCTACCCAAAATATTACGGTTACAATTTGAAGCGATATTTTTCAAGGCTACAATTGTTGAATGTTCATTTAGAACATACAGTTCTTATTCATCATGATGTCTAACTGGTCACTTGTTGCTCTTGCTTCTGGATGAGCTGTTGGAAACTACTGAGCTAATAGAATTATTAATATGATCCCATAAGCATCAATGACTAAAACATTATTAATTTATGTATTTTATTAATTGTACTTATTTATTTATAAAATTATATATAAAAATATTTATATTAATTTATATATTAATTTTATAATATATAATTAATAGTATATTTTTATAATAATTTTTAACAGAATAAAAAGAGTCTGAGATAAGTTTTTCTGCTTCATTATTTATTATTCTTGTTAATGAGAGAAAAAAAAACAACAACAAAAAACACCACATAGTTATTTATGTTGAAAAGAAAATATAATCCTTAAACAGCTCAATTGGATGTTATCTTTGAAGACTTTTAGTGTAGATCTCTGAACCTTGAAAGTTGTATTGGAAAATGTTTGATACTTTAGACAATAATTTCAAGCACATTATGACTTTTGCAGAATTGACTATGAAAATAAATTTACTGTTTCTTACAGTGTAGATAATGATAGAATGAGTTAATGTTAAAATGTGGATAATATTACAAGGAATATTAGATGAACGGAAAAAAAGGTGGAATTGCTCATAACTTGTTTAAGGCTTGAATAGATTAAATTATTTCTTCAGAAGTCAATATTAACTACAAAAGTCTTTGCATTTGGAACTAGGAGAAGAGAAGGTGAGCTATTAAAAAATAAAGAAAACAACATGTTAATTACTTTTGTGTCATTTTTTTCCCTTCATAACATTAACTGCTCCAAATTTAGCAAAATTCAAAACAAAATGTTGCTTTTGTAGAAAGAATTCCAAAACTGACAATAAAAGTTGGAAATAATTCTTAAAATATTTCAAAATTTTAAATCATATTTTGACTTAAGAACTACTTCATTTTCAGTAAGTTAGCATATTTAAATAAGCTTTTAAGAAAAGTAATAACAGCTTTAAGTTTCTCAATAGTTCTGAGTGCTTCACTTGAGTGTTCAGTGTGTCTCAAAACCATCATTTCAAAGCTCTTCACTGTTAAAATAAATAAATAAATAAATAAATAAATAAGAAATGAAAAAATAGAATTGAAGGTCCTGCTCAGTTCCATATCATATAGAAAATGGCCTTCCTTCTTTGTTCTTAGCTGTGAAAAACATTGCAGGAGTGAGACACTTGGCTTAAATATTTATAAATACAATGTATACCAAATATTCATGTTTATATTCTAATACTGAACATTTTCCATGGAGTATTTTTAAATAATAAGTTAGAAGCCATCAACTTTGAAAGCTGATCTGTAAAACAACAATTGAAGTTCAGGAGAGTCCAAGCCTTTGACAAAAGTCAGATTATATTTCTGGGGTCTGCATGTCACCAAATGTTTTCAGACTTCTTTAGTGGCCCAGATGATACTTTCTCAAAATGAAACATCCAGTTCACAAAATCACAGTGATCAGAAGGGGAAGAGGTTCACTAGGACAAGCCCTGGCTTTCCTTGCCCATCAAACATTCCTGAGCAATGTTTGCCTAAAGTGTTTCTTAGGATTAGGGTTATTTAAAGATTATTTATGACAAATTTTCTGCAAATATCTTTGGGAAATTATTGCAAAGTTTGACTTTAATTACCATTCAGATGTTTAACTTAAACAAGTAATGTAAAGACTGTGAGAGACATGCATTACCAGACAAAATCAAATAGATGAAGCTGTTACAGCTCTTGAAATGCTTGTCTCTTTCCCTGCTCCTCAGTACAGGGATGCCTGATAACCAGAGCTGATCAGCCTCTGACTTATCACAGTGTTCAGACCAGTGTCTTAAGGTAAATGAAAACTAAATGCCTGATTTTAATCAAGGCTGCAAGCCTGTTGAAGTCCTAAATATATTTTGCTGAAATTTAAGACTATTGCTTCTTGTTCTATCTTCAGTGAATATGAGAAGCAATTTATTTATTTGTGTTATGACATTTCTCATATATTTGAAGACTAAGAAAGATGCAGATTTTGAAGTATGCAAAGTATTACTCGGACTAACCACAACAAGCTGTTGGTAAGTCCAGAAAAACCTGGGAAGAAAAAATGGGGGATCAAGTCAAGCTGTGAGGCAAGTGAGCCCCCCCAGGTTGGAGCATCCTGCCAACAAAAAGGGGAAGCTTTATGTCTCATGTTATTTGTGGAATGTGCTGTGAGACAGATGACATAGATAGCTTTTTTTTTTTAATATATATTTTTTTAATCTGTCGTAAGGTGAGACAATTTTAGTATAGCTGGCGGACTTTTCCTCATACAATTATTATGATCCCCTTTAGTTCAGTGCTAGATTGTGTGATTTGACATACGGATGCAGAACATTTTGAATGAGTCATCTTGGTGCCAAGTATTTGAATGCTCTGGAGATTCAGAGAGATCTTTATTGAGTGCTTATGTTATGTCTAAGTAGGATACAAAACAGACTGGAGACTGAAGAGTGTACCCAGAAAAAAAAAAGCGAGAAAGAGAAAGCTTGAGAATCAGGAATGCAGCAGTGATTGTTTAGTTATCACTCATTAAGAAAAAAAAGTATGTAGAAAGCAAGAAGAGAATGATGTCAATATATCAGTAACACATAGATCAGTGGGAGTAGCTCATTATGAATTAATTTGTCATTAACTCACTTCTCCCCAGCAATGCTCCAGTATAGGACCACTTCAGTATAGGGCCAGGAGGATTTCTTTCTTCATTAAACACAGCCTTTGCCATGTCATCATTTTAATTTCTCTATAGAGATCTTGTCTCATTGTTAAACAGAATGTACTGTTCATTCATCTATCTCAGTTTTCCAGAGTGTTAAAAAAAAAAAATTTGTTCCAAGTTTGTTTCAAGATCATACAAATTATTGAAAGAGGTTCACTTGGGAATATCAGACAGAACAATAAATGTTGTTTAATTATATTTCACAGGGGGGCTGTAAAAGGAGAAGCAATAAGTGGGCAGCATGTTGTGATTTGTAAATTCAGAAAAACATATCCTTTGGTACTTGTGCAGATATCAGCTGTAAATACATGCTTTCTGAATTTAGGTATTCCTTTTACGTAGGAAAGGAACTAAAAAAATATATATTTTATAGATGTTTGTTGTTTTGTTCACTTTACCAGCAGATATGATGGTTTACAATGTTACAAAGGATCGTCATAAATATGTGGAAGACATATCTGATCCTTCTGGCTAGAAGATACATGTAGCTGTACTGAAGAAAAAAATTCAGAGCATCAAACACAAGGAGACAAATCGCAGATGAAGAAGCCCAATTTTCAGGCAAAATAAAGGTCATAGATTGATCACAAGCAAGTACTGGAGAAGTCAGAACTGTTAAGACCATTCAAATCAAAAGGTACAATTACTGCATTTAACTGAGGACATCATTATAATGGCTTCCAGTAGTTAAACCATTTGCAAGGACACAGGCTTACCATCACAGATAATCACAACAAATCCTCTTCAAGCAGTGGGAAACAAACTGCACCCAAAGACCCCAGACCTGTCACAGTGGACATACTGTTAAGGCTGTGGGTAAATACACAGGCTGCTGAGGATGCCATAGGTCCAGGGTAAGTGACTGAGCAGCATATGGAAATCTGCTAGACAGGACACCAGAAGCTGTTAAACGTAACAAATACCAGCATGGGAATCCAGCAAAAGTTAACACTGTGAGGGATGGCTGAATGTCACAAGTGGCATAATGGGGGGTATGTGAGAATCTAACAGATTCCACAGACAGCTGAAAGGGACTACTGGGTGCCTTTGGGGTAAGTACAATCTTTTAAGGCCAAAAGCATCCATGTAACCACCAGTAATAACATAGAAAGCTGAGATTTCCTAGGTAACAGTATCAGAAATAACACATTTGGGTATACATGTAGCAAAAGTGTAAGCAGTAGGAAAAAAGTCGTCACGGTTCAAGTCGTTTACACTGGGTGGAAAAAAGAGAATACTAGGCTGGTGAAGAGAAAGGTTAAGAAATGGGAAAAGGATGCCAGTGTGTGCAAATCCAGTGGAGGTGGTTTCTGGGGGTGCCCATCAAGAGCCCTCCACTTGATGAAGTAGGCCAAGGATCCAAACCTGCTGGTCTGACCCAGTGCAAGGACCAGGTAATACACATGCAGTCAGTAGAGCCTGGATGAGTGCAAGGCATGGACTCTCTCTCTTCATTAAAAGAGCACCTGAGAAAGAGAGCAATCCATTAAAATTAAAACAAGGTTTTTTCACTACCACACCTCCTTACCTCTACCCCATTCTACTGAAACACAAAAGAAGAAAGGGAAAGGAAAACATATCACAGAGGGCCATTATGTCATACACGTTATTATCTCACCTGAGCTTCCGACTGTACTTGTAAGTTCATCCAGAAACACTGCAATCTGAGTGTGATCTTTCCAGATGACAAGGTGGAAAAGAAACTACTACCAAAGCTGAGCCTTATTGTTCCTCACTGTGATTGATATTGGTATGTGTCTGCTGAAGTTTGCTGATAGTCATTTTATCCTCCTCAGATTCACATATCCCTGCTCTCCTAGAAAGCCTAAACCTGTCTCCCTTCCCTATTTTTTTCAGGAGTCTTCCAATAGGGCCTTTACTGTATTTACTACTAATACTCAGGAGCAGAATTACGGTCTTGACCTGGTTTCTCTATTAGCATGACAGGCTCCAGAATAATTAAAATTCTGATGTTCCATGTAACAAACTGTATTACACTCTTCAAGCTAACAAATTTTTATACACTATTCATAAAAAATAATATGAACTTTGAAGACTCCAGACTGAAATTCAAGCAAAGAAATCCAATCCTATTTCCTCAGAAAAAGATAGCTTAATTCAGATCGGATCAGATGGATTTTATCTATAAAGACATGAAAGCTTTGTATGGCAAAGAAAATTATACAGTGGTAGGGAGAGAATGATTGAAATTAAAAAATCTCCCATGCAGACACTGAAACAGACCTTACAGAACTATTGCTTTTATATCACAGCCCTGTTAAAACACCCCCATTGTTTCACTGAACATTCCCTTGGATCTTACATTTGTGTCTTGTTGCCCCATATGCACATGGTCCCAATTCTTCTTTTGGTTTGAGAGGTTTCCTGGCATATTCACAGCACGTATGCTCTTGTTATATCACCATAGAAATATGATTTTGTTGATCATGTGCATCATTCCACAAAACAAGTGCTCCCTTCCCTTCCCTTCCCTTCCCTTCCCTTCCCTTCCCTTCCCTTCCCTTCCCTTCCC
>JAPSGF010000008.1:19747199-19799429 GCA_035772895.1 Perdix hodgsoniae
TAAGAAAACTTTCTACAGGTACATTGGCCAGAAGAGGCAGGCCAAAACAGGCGTACCTACTTTGGTAAATTTTAAAGGAGAACTGGCTTCAACAGATGAAGAGAAAGCTGAGGTGCTGAATGAATTCTTCACCTCGGTCTCCACCGGTGGCCAGGATTCTAGTCTTTTTCACGTCCCTGAGCCCTGCATCCCCAAACCTCTATGTGGGGACCAAGGAGGTAAATCCCTCCCCACTGTAAAGGCAGAGCAAGTCCGAGAGTGCCTCCTTAGACTGAATGAATACAAGTCTATGGGGCCGGATGGCATACATCCCAGGGTCCTGAAGGAGCTGGCTGAGGTGGTTGCTGAGCCGCTCTCCATCATATTTGAGAAGTCGTGGCTGTCAGGTGAGGTCCCGGATGACTGGAGGAAGGGTCACGTCACTCCCATTTACAAGAAGGGGAGCAGGGAGGACCCGGGGAACTACAGGCCGGTGAGTCTCACCTCCGTGCCTGGGAAGATCATGGAACAGATCCTCCTGGACAACATGCTCGATCACATAAAGAATGAGCATGTGATCCGAGACAGCCAGCACGGCTTCACCAAAGGAAGGTCATGCCTAACTAATCTCGTGGCCTTCTACGATGGAGTGACGGCATTGGTGGATGAAGGGAAGGCGACCGATGTCATTTACCTGGACCTGAGCAAGGCCTTTGACATGGTCCCCCATCACATCCTCATCTCCAAATTGGAGGGAAGTGGATTTGATGGGTGGACGATCCGATGGATAAGCAATTGGTTGAAAGGCCGCAGACAGAGGGTGGTGGTCAATGGCTCTATGTCCAGGTGGAGGCCGGTAACGAGTGGTGTCCCCCAAGGGTCTGTCTTGGGACCGGTGCTCTTTAACATCTTTATTAATGACATCGATGAGGGAATGGAGTGCACCCTCAGCAAGTTTGCTGACGACACTAAGCTGAGTGGTGCGGTTGATACGGCGGAAGGAAGGGATGCCATTCAGAGGGACCTCGACAGGCTGGAAAGCTGGGCTCGGGTGAACCTAATGAGGTTCAACACGGCAAAGTGCAAGGTTTTGCATTTGGGCTGGAAGAACCCCAGGCACCTGTACAGACTGGGAGGAGTGGTCATTGAAAGCAGCTCGGCAGAGAAGGACCTGGGGGTCCTGGTGGATGAGAGACTTAACATGAGCCAGCAGTGCGCTCTGGCAGCTCGAAAGGCAAATGGGATCCTGGACTCCATCAGGAGAGGGGTGGTCAGCAGGGATAGGGAGGTGATTGTCCCTCTCTACTCGGCTCTTGTGAGGCCCCATCTGGAGTACTGTGTTCAGGTGTGGAGCCGTCAGTATAAGAAAGACATAGAGATTTTGGAAAGGGTCCAGAGAAGGGCGACTAAGATGATCAGGGGACTGGAGCACCTCCCCTATGAGGACAGGCTGAGGGAGTTGGGCTTGTTCAGCCTGGAGAAGAGAAGGCTGCGGGGTGACCTCATTGCAGCCTTTCAATACCTGAAGGGAACCTACACCCAGGAGGGGTGTAAACTCTTCAAAAGGGCTGACAATAGCAGGACTAGGGGAAATGGATCCAAGTTGAAGGAGGGAAGATTTAGGTTGGATGTTAGGGGGAAGTTCTTTACAAGGAGAGTGGTTAGGCCCTGGAACAGGCTGCCCAGGGAGGTTGTGGATGCCCCGTCCTTGGAGGTGTTCAAGGCCAGGTTGGACGAGGTCCTGGGGAACCTGATCTAAATGTGTATGTTTGGTGGCCCTGCCAGGCAGGGGGGCTGGAACTGTATGATCCTTGAGGTCCCTCCCAGCCCGGGTGATTCTGTGATTCTGTGATTCTGTGATCACTCTCTAGAAAGGCCCATCCTCTGGCTCACAGAGCCATTACATGGGTATCTTTATCTTTTGGTTTGCCTGGACCACACTGACTAAAGAATTGTCCTGATCTGCATTCATGCAAGTTGCTGCAAAAGTAATGCCTGCTATTTATTTCCATTGAGAATACAGCACATAATATGAGCACAGTAACGGTACAATAAAGTGAATTCTCAGTTACAAAACACTATTTTTCAACACAGTCACATCATTAGCTATGCATTTTCTTTAGCAAAGAACAAGAGTCTGCATGCCATGCACATAAAAATCTGCATCAGCAGAGGTGACCCACTGTCACCAATGCTGAAATGCACAACCCACTTCTTCACTGTACTCACACTCATTGTTTTGTTTCTATAAATGTCCAGCAAACATTAATGAATGTCAGAAGGAGTTTGTTAGAGATTTTTTGATGAAATTTTACTTCCTTTGTACTTAATTATTGACCCTAATTATCCACTAATGTACAAACTGCCAAAAAGTGATGACATGAATGAGATCTGATTGTGAAAAAAGGGATATTTTCTCTGGAAAGAAAAGACTAATAAAAATCTGGTAAAGAGACATGATCAGATTTTTTAGATCCATGTCTGATTGCAACTCTGTACATTCCATTTGGATATGCACAGGTAATGTACTTGTGGCAATTGAAAATGCAGTCAGAAATATAATCTGATGTGGGTTTTTTTTGGTGTGTTCATTTATTTATTCATTTATTTATTGACCATCTTGAAGTCTATTCTCAAATTCTTTCATTGAAACAGAAAGCAAGGATGCATATGTTTTGCAGTTCACAAGACTATATTTAGCCAGTGTATCAAAATACATACAATTATTTGCCATCACTTGAGTTAGCATTGCTCTGTGCTCACCTGATGTCCTGGTTTCAGCCCAGACAGTGCCAATCACACATCACTATTTGATTGTTGTTGAGCAAAGGATGCATGCCCTGGAAGGCTGCTCGGTGAGGAATAGCAGTTGTTATGATGGTGCAGGGCAGGGGTAGGCTGTATTATGAACTGTGCCAGGCCACATGTGGCCTGTGGGCCACGGGTTGGACATGCATGCCTTAGCCCAAAGCACTGAATCCTTAGGATCTGTCTGAAATTACTCTTGTTCTGTTGTTCTTTCCAGAGCTTAACATCCCCTGAGAGCTGATATCTGAATACAGCTGCAAGTCATGGGCTTTTCCACCACTGACTCCTGCAGTGGATACCTGTCCTGAATTTTCCTGTGAGCCTTCACTGCCAGCACACATTACACAGAACACACAGATGCTCCCTGGTGAGAGGGAAAGCTTGCACCAGACGGACTGGAAGTGGGGAATCAGACATTTACAAGCTCTGTGGCAGAAAATCAGTCTATTGATAGAATCCATTTTGTTCTCCCAAATAGAACAGACTCAGTGACAAATAGAGGCAGCAGTGCTGAAAACTCAGGCATGGTGTTCAGCATTAGCTGCCCCAAATCTGCTAAACAAGGAATAATATGCCAGCAATCTGTGCAGAGTTATGTGGAACTTCATAGTTCTTCAGCAAAGGCTTGCTCACTTAAAGCTCAGGAGATTTTCAGTGAAAAATTTTCAGACTCAACCAATCCATAATTTCCAATGAAACACTATTTCATTGGAAAATGTTTCCACATGTCTTGCAGTATATAATATACTCACACTGCTGTCTCAGCATTATCTGGTGAGCAGACAGGCTGGGAGTTAAAAACATCTATGATGAGATACAACTTTTTTTTTCTTTTTTTCTTTTTTTCTTTTTTTTTTTTTTCCTTTTTCTGTGACACTGTGAGTTATGCTGCGCTCAGTTGTGCCCTTGGGTTTGCCATACCAACCCAAATGATTACTGTCTCCTGGATGTCAGTGCTGGTAATTTGAAAGTAACTAACTCCCCATCCTTTTTTTATATTGAATGCACACCCAAACACCATAACTTAACGTCTGTGGCAGCAGTCAGCCAACCACATCAATACGATATATGTATTCGAGTGAATGTGCTTGCAGAGCACAGGCAAGAGTAGCATTTGTTTTTCTTACCTCAGTGTGAATTTTTCTTTTCTGATGTTGGAAGTTGTTTCCAAATGTGGTATATGCACAATGAATGCATTCTCCTGGTTTGAGTTTGTTTGTTTTTTTGTTGTTGTTTATTTGTTTTTTTTTCAGCACAGCTGAAAACATTGCAAGGTCTAACTTTTGTGGTCTATGCATATCACATTCTGCTTTCAATTGCTTATGTTACTATTTTTTTTAACCTTTTTTTTTTTAATGACTACAGGGACTCTTCTAATAACACCTCATTATCCTTCGTTATTATGAGGAAAAGCCAATTGCAGAACTTTGCTGACAGTACCAGAAAAAGAAAGGGATCCACCACATATGTAACAATGTAACTTCAATCATCTAAGATTCACAATGGGGGAATATAAATGAAAGGTACTTCCTGGGTCTTTACTCTGAATAAAATGTATTTTTAGCATGCAAATCTAGAATCATAGAATCACAAGGTTGGAAAGGACCTACAAGATCATCTAGTCCAACAGTCCTCCCACTACCATTATTAGCCACTAAGCTATTAAACCATATCTCATGGCTTAATCATCTCAAAGTCTCCAGGGACAGTGACTCCACCACCTCCCTGGGCAGGCTATTCCAATGCCTGGCCATTCTTTGAGAGAATATCCAAATGGTACTTAGGCATCTATGTCACTTTTACTTTCAGTCTACCTCAGCATCTCATATTATTTATTTATTTTTATTCTGTGTCTATTTTTCTCCACATGACCATGCATTAAGAAGTTGGCTCATCACTATGCCTCAGTCACTACATGCAGGTGCTACTCAAATTGCCTTTGCATCACACAGCTTGGTAGCTTCTGCAAAAAAAATTCAGTTGCTATAAAAAAAATACCTTAGTGTTTCCTTTTCCCCTTATGTATACAAAATATTCAATACGAAGCTCCAAACAATTACAAGAGATTTAATCACTTTTTATCTTTTCCAAATTTGTCATAGAAACTCACATGTACAGCAGATGTTCAGAGTAAGCTGCAGAGCTCTTATAGGAAAACAGGCTGGCAGAGACATGCTTGTTCAGAATGGAGAAGATAAGGCTGTGGAGAGACCTCACAGCAGCCTTCCAATATCTAATAGGAGATTGTAAACAGGAATGAAATCAGTTTTTTTACACAGGTAGGTAATGATAGAACAAAGGGGAATGGTTTTAAACTGAAGGAGCGCAGATTGAGATTAGATGTCAGGGGAGTTTCATAGAATTGTAGAATCATAGAATAGCTCCAGTTGGAAAAGATCTTAATGATCATCAAGTCCAATCACAACCTAACCATACTACCCTAATTCTAACAACCCACTGCTAAGTCATATCCCTGAGCACTACTTCCAAACAGTTTTTAAACACATTCACGGATGGTGACTCAACCATTCCCCTGGGGAGGTGGGAAGTCTTAACCACCCTTTCTGTAAAGAAGTTTTTCCTGATATCGAACCTAAAAGGTGCCTGTTCTCCTGCCCTGATTCCAGTAGCTAGCATCAGTCATCTGTTACACACACACACGTCCCATCAGCTTTGAAAAGTGTGTACTGAGCACACACATAGGATAGAAAGAGTGAATATGCAGAGAGATAGTTAAAGAGGACATGAGAAAAAACATGAAGATAGGACAAACTGGTGATCAGACACTGGTCTCACCCACAATGACCAGCTGCATTGTTCACAGGGCTAGCCCTTTTCTAATATTTTCTATCTCCTCTATCTCCTCTTTGTTCTTTCTGCTCTCTGCACACCCCCTGTGGGTTGTAGAGACCCTCAGTTTCTGCCACTTCCCAGTCTAGGGAATCTTATTTCACAGTCTTATTAGTTGCAAGGTTCATCTTTCCTGGAAGGTGCCCTATAGCTGGTTAACCCACCATTAGTGGGTGGAAGCCTTTCTGGTCAATGTCTTCCACCTTAAAAGTCCTTGATCAGATAACTGTGCTAAGGTAAACTTTCCAATATTCTCCAATGCCCTCACATCACTGAGTGTGTCTGATAAGTCAGTCTGAGTTCCTGTTACTGCCTTCCTTCCTTTCTATCTCTTGGGAAAAAGGTCCTTAATCTTAGAAAGAGCAGACATGTTCCTATATTCCCTTACATTTATGACCAGAGTTGGCAGATAAAATTCAGGTTTTCTTTCCTGTTTCCAATTTGTTCCAGAAAGTAAAAAAAAGAATGGTATTTTCCTGGTTTGATCTTAAGCCACTCTTTATTTTAATGTTTGCAAAGTGGTTATAGCACTGGAAAAGTTGGCACACAATTTTTTACATACAAAAAAATACCTAAAGTGTGACTGCAGCATGCATGTGAAGAAACAACTTTCTTCTGGTTTTAGACAAGCTGATGTAACAATGTTTTGTTTCAGTAAACAAGAAAAATAAAAAATACATTTTATAATTTATATAAAGATGGATAGCTAGACCAGAAAGTAGAATTTCAATGATAGTAGGCAGTTTTCATTTGCAGTTCTTCTTGAAGCACCTTATTGGGAACTGGCAATCTTGTCACATTTCAGTCATGCAGAAATTCTGGAAAACTTACTACAATGTCCTGCTATCATCTTAGCAGGGCCTATAATGACATTTTCTTCCCAATTTGAAGAAAAAAAAAAATGGGTTGAATAATTTGGTCAATTGAATGCAATAATTTTTGAGATAAATATTTCATCTTGATAATATCCCTAACTCAAAACTTTGTTCAAGGGTCTAATTAAATTATCTTTATAAATAAAAAGTCTTGATTACAAAGTACCACAATAGTAGAAGAAACTTACAGAACAATTTACAGTGTTTTTTTTTTTTTTTTTTTGTTGTGTGTGTGTGTGTTTTTCTTTTTAGATTGTGGTGTGGAAATACCTGAACTAGAATCTTTTCTTAATATACAAGAATTTCTATGTTTTTGTTTGTTTGTTTGTTTTTGAGAGAGTTCTAACAAAACAAAGCTGGACGGAAATAGAAGTGTAAGAAAAAAATGTTACATATTGATATTTTTTTTAAGCGGTAGTCATCTCCCTTTCTGCACAGGTCTATGCAGATCTCCTTTATTCCCCAAAAGTAGGAGCACTTACTGATCTTGGAGGAGGCATTTCTGAATTTAAACACTGAACAGAAATTCTCCCACAACTATAAAGAAGATGGCACCACATGCAAAGTCCACTTAAGATCCATTCTGTGTTCTGTTCCTGAAAATGAGCCAGTTTGGTGGGTGTATGTAGTAGACTGAGAAATAGAGTCTGTCCATGATCATGACTTAGTAAGGGAACCGCTGTTAGGAATCTTGGAAGAGGAATAACTGATTAACTATATGAATGCTTGTTTCCCATATCTATCAATTGTATGTGTTGTAATTACAGTGAAAAATGTGTCTGACTCGTATCAGCTGGAAGTAGAAAGGCATCTCAGGCTGGATGGATCTTTGAGCAACCCAGTCTAGTGAGAGGTGTCCCTGTCTATAGAAGGGGGCTTGGATCTAGATGATCTTAACAGTCCCTTCCAACACAAAACATTCTACGACAGCTTTGCCCCAAAACTTAGACTGATAAGTAATTCCAGTCAACCAAGGCTGGTTATTCAGTTTTGGGATTTTAGTGGCACTATGAAGAAAGCTGTATCAACAATTTGAGCAGCTAAAATTTACATTAAATAAATATGAAAAGGACTGGAGTGTTAACACGGGTGCATATGCGTGTATGTGTAAGGGTGGAGACAGTTAGGGTCTAGTTTCTCACTGAAAATAGGTAAGTCTCAGAGTATTTGTTAAGTACTTGACTTCTGAAGTAATTGCATTCAATTGTAAGTGCATTCCAACTGCACTTCAGAAATACTCTGTGACAAGGACAATTTATCTGAAGAGCAGCAGTTTCTAACAGAGACAGAGAAGTCATGGTCTTCCTTACTGAACTCTGCGCTAAATTTTAACAAGTTATCTTGAGTGTACCTGTGATTAATATTCCAGATGTCAGTCCCAGAACTTCTCGGTTAGAGACATCTTTGACCCCCTTTTTGAACCTTCTAAATGTGGGGCTAGCATAAGTAAATATGTGGAGTCCTTAATGGGCAAACTTTAGGAAAGCATAGTATGCTAAAAATAAAAAATAATAATAATTAAAAAATCAACAACTGTTTTATGAGTGAACAAGTCTGGAATTAACATAAACAATAAAAATAAGTCCAAATGAAAATAAAACAACTTTTTTTAACTTCTTTGCATACTAGCGTTTAATCACATAGATTAATTTAAGGAAGTCCACATTTAGATATCTGTCTTCAGAGGCTTTTCCCCTTAGGCTTTTTTTGTGGTCAGTGGAAGGAGGTTTGCTGACCTACACAGGAAGAGACAGCCTGCCAAATACACTACTTACATTTCATTCTCTCCACTGAAAAGACAGAGTCCACTGCAATTAAGTTGCCTTAGCTGTATGGAATTAATCCAGGAGAGAGACAACTATTTTTCCATTAGAGTGCTTAGAGGATACAGCCTTTTAGTTTGGGCACCAAATTTAGAAAGTAAAAATCAGTTAGAATGAATGTTCACAACAGGAAATATCCCAAGCACAACAGTTAACTTCTGCAACAGAGAAATACTTGATAGCATTTATTAAATTGCTTAATGAGGCCTACATCCTAGAAACAGTTGTAAAAGGAACCTAGTGTCATAACTTCCACTTCTGCTCTCACATTTTAATCTCACTTCAACCTGGATTAACATAGTTATTTCAGTAAATAAATTTGGCAACAACACCTTGACATATGTGTAGAACCTTTCATAATGTTAAATAATTACTTACTGTGAGGATACACCTGAGCTCTGATGTTTTACCTCACACTCTGGTGTAAAGCAGCTGTGAATATCATATAAAAGCTATAAAAAAAACTACTTAGTTGGTAGACAGCCAAGAACAGACAAAGTTATTCATTTCCAACAAGGAATGTTGCCTCTGAAACTCATCTCCTTTGCACTTGGTTGTATACAGTCTTTATACCTACCAATGACTCATATAGTGGTATGAACAGTATATGCCCCAAATAGGCCAAGTGGTTACATTCCTTGTCTAAAAAGCTTACTATTTTCTTTTTAAAGGAACTGGGGAAGCTGGACCTCATAATGCTTACTAGTAATTTATATATGTCATTTGTACAAGACTTCAGAAAACCAACCTCAACCCTCCAAGGCTAAGAATCGCAGAATTACAAAATCACAGAATCACAGAATCACCAAGCTTGGAAAAGACCTTCAAGATCATCCAGTCCAACAATCCACCAATAGTTCTTACTAAACCATGTCCCTCAACACAAAATCCAAATGTTCCTTGAACACCTCCAAGGTCGGTGACTCCACCACCTCCCTGGGCAGCCCATTCCTTTCTGAAAAGTAGTATCTCCTAACATCCTAGCACAGCTTGAAGCCATTCACTCTAGTTCTATCACTAGTTACATGAGAGAAGAGGCTGACTCCCCAGCTCACTACAGCCTCTCTTCAGGTAGTTATAGAGAGCACTAACATCTCCCCCGAGCCTCTTCTTCTCCAGACTGAACAATCCCAGCTCCTTTAGCTGCTCCTCATAAGGCCTGTGCTCCAGACCCCTCACCAGCTTTGTTGCCTTCTTTGAACACACTCCAGGGCCTCAATGTCTTTCTTGCAGCGAGGGGCCCAAAACTGGACACAGTACTCGAGGTGAGGCCTCACCAGAGACCAGTTCAGGGATACAATCACTTCCCTGTTCCTACTGGCAACACCATTCCTGATGCAAGCCAGGATGCCATTGGCCTTTTTGGCCACCTGGACACACTGCTGGCTCATGTTCAGCTGAGCATCAATCAATATCCCCAGGTCCATTTCCTCTATGCAGTCTTCCAGCCACTCCGACCCAAGCCTGTAGCATTGCCCGGGGTTGTTGTGGCCAAAGTGCAAGACCCAGCATTTGGCCATGTTGAAACTCATCCCATTGGACCAGCTATCCAGCCTGTCCAGATCCCTCTGCAGGGCCTTGCTACCCCCTGGCAGATCAACACTTCCAGCCAATTTGGCGTCATCCACAAAGTTATGGGGGGTGCACTCAATGCCCTCATCCAGGTCATCAATAAAGATATTGAAGAAGACTGGCCCCAGCACAGACCCCTGGGGAACATCACTTGTGGCAGGTTGCCAGCTGGATTTAGCATTCTCTGGGCCCAGCCTTCCAGCCAGTTCCTTATTCAGCCAAGAGTGTACCCTTCCAAGCCACGGGCTGCCAGCTGCTGCAGGAGAATACTGTGGGAGACAGTGTCAAAGGCCTTGCTGAAGTCTAGGTAGACTACATCAACAGGCTTTCCCTCGTCTACCAGATGAGTCACTAGATCATAGAAGGAAACCAGGTTGGTCAAGCAGGCATGCCCTTCGTGAACCCATGTTGACTAGGCCTGATCCCCCAGTTGTCCCACACATGCTGCGTGATCTCCCTCAAGACAATCTGATACATAACATTCCCTGGCACCAAGGTCAGGCTAACAGGCCTGTAGCTCCTCGAATCCTTCTTACAACCCTTCTTGTAGATGGAAGTCACACTGGCAAGCCTCCAGTCTTGTGGGACCTCACCAGTCAACAAATAGCACTGATAGATAATGGCAAGCACCTCGGCTATCACTTCCGCCAGTTCCCTCAGTGCTCTCAGGTGAATTTCATCCAGCCCCATGGATTTGTGACAGTCCAGCTGAAGAAGTAGGTCTCTGACTGCATCCTCCCAAATCACAGGGGGTTCTGTCCGCACCCCAGTTGAAACTACCAGGTCAGAGAGTGGAGTACCCTGAGGATAATTGGTCTGACTTTAAAGACCTTTTCAAGAAGGTATTTAGAACCTCTACCTTTTCCTTATCCTCAGTGGTCACATTCCCAGCCTCATCCAGTAAAGAATGAAGGTTCCTTTTTACTGCAGCGGCCAGGTTGAGTTCAAGCTGGGTTTTTGCCTTTCTGATTTTCTCTCTACACATCTTAACAACTTCTCTGTACTCTTTGTGAGTCACCATCCCTTCGTCCACAGAAGGTAGATTCTCTTTTTCTCCTGGAGCCTCAAGAATATCTCCCTATTCATCCACTCCAGTCTTCTTTCCCGCCAGCTCATTTTGCATCTCAGGAGGACAGCCTGCTCCTGTGCCTTTAAGACTTCCTACTTGAAGAGCGACCAGCCATCTTGGACCCCTTTACTCTCTAAGACTGAAACCCAGGGGATTCCCCCTACTATCCTTCTGAATAATTCAAAATCCACCCTCCAGAAGTCCAAGGTAGCGGTTTTGCTGTTCCCCCTCCTGACTCCACCAGGAATCGAGAACTCTACCATTTCATGGTCACTCTGTCCAAGGCAGCCCCAGACCTCCACATCTCCCACCAGACCTTCTCTGTTTGTGAACAGCAGGTCTAGCGGGGCAGCTCCTCTTGTCAACTCTCTCACCAGCTGCATCTGAAAGTTATCCTCCATACACTCCAGAAACATCCTAGACTGCTTATTCTGCGCTGTGTTGTATTCCCAGCATATACTGAGGAAGTCGAAGTCCTCCATGAGGACAAGGGCTGGCAATCGTGCAGTTTCCACCAGCTGCTTCAAGAACTCCTCAACTGTCTCTTCATCCTGGTTCAGCAGTCTGTAGCAGACACCCACCAGGAAGTCTGCCTTGTCAGCCCTTCCCCTGTTCTTTACCCATAGGGATTCAACCATATCATCCCCAGCCACAAGCTCAGTAATATCAAAGCACTCTCTAATATAGGGAGCCACACCGCCACCCCTCCTTCCTTGCCTATCCTTTCTGAAGAGTTTGTAGCCATCCATTGCAGCAGTCCAGTCATGGGAGCGATCTCACCATGTTTCCAGAATGGCAACTAGGTCATAATTAGCCTGCCGCACAATGCCTTCCAACTCTTCTTGTTTGTTGTCCACGCTGCATACATTGGTCTAAATGCACTTCAGCTGAGCCCCTCACCTCACCCCTAATTCCATTACTGCTCCTCCAGGCTCATTTCTAGCGGGCATAGTTTTATCCCCTTCCCCCTTCATAACTAGTTTAAAGCCCTCTCTACTATTTCCGCCAACTCCTGGGCAAGGATCCATTTCCCCCTTTGGGATAGATGATACCCAGAGACAGCCCTCATAGCAGGCGCTGAGTAGACCACCCCATGATCAAAGATGAATTAAAATCCACATCTCCCAATTTCCAAGTTAACTAGAACCCTAATCTCAAGAAATCAGGCCTCTCTAGAGGCTGACAAAACAAAAGACTGGTGATCAAATGGCCATTTGAAGGCAACAGAGAGAATAAGAGTAAATACTTCAAAGGTAAATACTCCAAAGGAATTAAAGAGTAATTCTTCAAGAAGATAACAAAACCTGCTTCCTAGATGAAGTGTAGTTGGGAAACAAACAGAAGGGGTTGTAAGCCACTGTGATGCTCGAAAACATCAATGTAGTTGCTGTCACATAAAGCTGATGGGATGATTCCCATTACTGGAATGTGGCTACTGATGACTACAAGTTGTTCTGAAGGGCCAGGCAAGAAAAGAGGAGAGGTGAAATTATCTCTTCATCAAAGCGTTACTGTGAAGAGCTGACCCTGAAGAATGGCTACAAGCAAGTAAAAAGCTGAGAGTTAGAGATCAAGGCAACAAAGAGGGCCTTGTGGTTGGTGTCCATTATGGGCTGCCTGATTAAGCAGAGCCTGTTGATATGGTTGATATGGGAGAACCAGCATGGCTTCACCAAAGGCAGGTCCTGCCTGAACAACCTTGTTACCTTTTATGATGATGTAACTGCATCAATGGAAAGGGAAAGAGCCACTGATGTCATCTCTCTGGACTTCAATAAGACTTTTCAGATGGTCAACAGCAACATCATTCACTCTAAACTGGAAAGATATGGATTTGATGGGTGGACTGTTTGATAAATGGGGAACTGGTTATGAGATCGCATCCAGAGAGTGATGGTCCATAGCCCAATGTCTGGATGGAGATTGGTGACAAGTAGTGTTACCCAGGGGTCAGTGCTTACCCAGTGATCCTCTTTAATGTCTTCATCAGTGACATTGACAGTGGGGTTGAGTGCACCCTCAGCAAGTTTACAGATGACACCAAGCTGTGGGGTACAGACTGCACACCAGAGGGATGGGATGCCATGCAGAGAGGCCTAGACAGTGGGCCCATGTGAACCTCATGATATTCAACAAAGACAAATGTAAGGTCTTGCACCTGGGTTGTGGCCACCCCCACTACCAAGACATGCTGGGTGATATAAAGATTAAGCACAGCCTTGCTGAGAATAATTTAGGGATACTGGTGGATGGCATCTGGACATGAGCCAGCACAGTGCTCTCACAGCCTAGAATGCCAACCATATCCTGGGCTGCATCAGAAGAAGTGTAGCCAGCAGGGCAAGGGAGGTGATCCTGCTCCTCTACTCTGTGCTGGTGAGGCCTCACCGGGTATACTGTGTCCAGGTTTGTAAGATTATTCTTTTACATCATTGTCTCAAAGTTTGCTGGGGACACAGATGAACAAGTCCAAACAAGTACTGGGCAACGGTTGAGAAATCCTTTGTCTGAGGGACACAGATGGACAAGGCTAGGGACAACGAGAGAGAGATAAGCGGCAGATGGCCAGGAAGCAGTCTTTTGTGTGGGCTTATCTGAAGGAAGATGGCCATCTCAGGGGGTGCTGCATGTGACTCTTAACCCAGTGCCCAGGAATGCCACGATGGCAGAAGAAGGACAAAAAGGAGACCTGTAACCATGAGGTTAGGTTTTCTGGCAACAAATTCCTCATGAAGAAGAAGAGGTTTCTGACATGAGAAGCCTCACAATCTGCCTCTCTCCCTCCTGGACTTGCTCTGTGCTCTACCTATCTTTTCTATCACCCTCCTCCCCTTCCTCATCTCCCTGATTAAGATTTGTAATAAACTGCTTTGACTAGAATTTGAATCGTTGTTTCTTAATCTCACACCAGGTATACATATATTAAAAAGAATCTCCTCTCCCTCCTATAAATTGGAGTGAGAAAAGGTGTGGGCCACAAAAATGTTCTGCATGATGGAACACCTTTCCTGTGAGGACAGACTGAGAAAGCTGGGGTAGTTCAGCCTGGAGAAGAGAAGGCTCTGGGGAGACATGAGGGTGACCTCTCTATCTAAAGGGGATGTAAGAAAGAAGGAGTTAGACTCATTATCAGGGTCTGTTGTGAAATAAGAAGGGAAATGGTTTCAGACTAAAAGAAGGGTCATTTAGAATCATAGAATCCTTAGAGGGATTTTTATATTCAATATAAGGAAAAAGTCTTCTACACTGAGGATGGTAAGGTACTGGACCATCTTGTCAAGAGATGTAGTGGATACCCCATCCCTAAGAACATTCTAGGCCAGGCTGAACCAGGTCTGAGCGCTCTAATCCTTTAGATGTCTTTGTTCATTCCAGGAGTTGGACTAGATATCCTTTACAGGTCCCTTCCAACTCAAAGGATTCTATGATTCTGTGATATGATTTATGCAAATCTTTGCCGCTACGTTAAGGATTTCTACGATCTTTTCTAGAAGGTGTTTTTCCCTCTCTTGTTTTCCCTTTTGTTTTCCTTTATCATTTCTTTTTTACTTTTACTTTTTTTTTTTTTTTTTTCTTTCCCTTTTCTATAGAAAGTCTATGAATCATGTAAAAACATATGGTAAACACTGAGCTATTTTCCAGGAGGTCAAATGTTGAAAAAAGTGCAACAAGTACCATTTGATTCTGTTTCTCTTTAAAAGGAACAAAACAGAACAAAAACATTGTCAAGCATTATTATTTCCCAGGGAGATATTACCAACTTGGAATTCCTGCAATAAAAATGTGCTTTTATCTATTTATGTATGTATGTATGTATGTATGTATCTAAATTTATTTATTTATTTATTTATTTATTTATTTATTTATTTATTTATTTATTTTCCGCTCAGTTCTGCTAAGATAACTGTGGCTTTCCCAGCCCTCAACATATTTTTCAGTAGCTTGGAAATGAAGGCAAGACAGTGTTGACTTGGCAGGTATAGGAGAATAAGATATTGACAATTAATCAAATCATGAAAGGACTTTTGTTAATTAAGTATGTGGACTAATAAATAGAAAATGTAGTTGAAAAAGATAAAACTGAAATAAACATGCTTAGGAACAATAAGTAGACAAAATTTATCTGTTGTAGCAAGAGATGGTGCTGACAATGGAATGGGATTTGACAAACTCAGAATACTCCCCAAAGTCTTCAACTTCAAAAAGAAGTAAACATTGTTAGGAGGGAAATTGCCAGAGGAATACAAGAAATCTGTACAGCATATCACTACTATGCAATGCTACATTCCTGACTTCTAAAAGTAAAATCTCTGGCCCTGGCTGCTGCTCAGAAGAACTCACTAGAGCTTTCATCAATTTGTCCTTAATATATAGAGAGATAATACTAAATTTTCTTAACATAGGATTTGGACAGCACTAAAGTGTTCTTTGTTTCTCTCAAACATGCTAATAAGAGATTTTGAATTGTAATAAGTAAAAAAATTACCACCACCACCACCACCCCCCCCCACACCAAGAATGCTATCTGGATAATTATATTTTTATTCCCTAACAGAATCTGTCTGTTTACTTAAGGAATTAAATAACCAGACAGTATCTTCAAAGATAAATAGTTTGATGGTAAATCAGCATTTTAATAATGCTACCAACTACTTATATATAGTGCAGGTAAAGTGAAATAAGCTTGCAAAAAGATTGTATCTTGACCTTTTTAGAACCAGGTTCATCAAGAAAAAGGAGTTCACCCATCTATCATCTCAGCCACCTTTGAATGACTAAGAGGCCAGCAGTGGACAGTGATAAACAATAGCTCCCACAGTTTAATACATTCACACTGCTGCATGTATCTGAGCACATATAAGAGACCTTATCACTCCCTACGACTCCCCTGAAAGGAGGTTGTGGTGAGATGGGAGTCAGCCTCCTCTCGCAGAGAATAGCAATAGGACAAGAGGGAATGGCCTCAAGTTGCACCAGAGGAGAATGAGGTTGGATATTAGGAAAAATTTCTTCTTACAAGGAGTGATAATGCAGGAACAGGCCACCTAGGGAAGTGGTGGAGTCACCATCCCTGGGGGTATTTAAGGAAAGGGTAGATGTACTTCTTAGGGACATAGTATAGTGGGTAATATTGATGGCAGATTATCAGTTGGATTAGATGATTTAAGAGTTTTTTTCCAACTTTATTATTCTATGGTATGGGAAGATAGAAGGTTCCTCCACAAGAGCACAGGATATGAAGGGCAGAAGGGTAAGTCAATGTCCTCAGAACAATACAGGAAAGGGAGTGATGAGCCTTGTCACATCTGTGTCCCTAGGTAAAGCTAAATAATCTGACATCAGTGCTCCACTGATGTCCTTTTACTGCTTCTAGTTTTCTCTGAGCTATTCTCTCTTGTCCTCTGTACTCATGCCCAAAGACTGTTCAGACATTTAGCAGCTGCTTAATGGGAGAAAAAAAAAAGCCATGTTTGAGTGAAAGTGGACAATGGAATTGTTCTTTGCCCAGTGTCAGTTCCCCAGGGCTGCCCTGAGGTTCTGCATAACCTTGCAGGACTTTTTTTTTTTTTTTTCCTTTTTTTTTTTTTTTTTTCTTTTCTTCCCACCAGTGTGTCATCTTGTAATTCCAAAAGATTCTTATATGTGACTAAGGCCTTCTTTTCAGTTATGAGCAACTACTTCAGCTCATCCTCCTCATAATGAACAGATAACAACATTCTGTATTTCATATCCATTTAAAACATATCTCGTAGAACGAACAGCATTGGAGAAGACCTCCAAGATCATCTAGTCTAACTGTCTTCCTACCACCATTTTATGTGCTGGTATATTTATATTTCCCTACAAAACCTCATCCTTTAGTACAACATATAAATTTTTCTTGAACACTTTCAGCGACAGTGACTCAGTCATCTCCGTGGATAGCCCATTCCAGCATGTGATGGGATCTCTCCTCTTCTCTGGAATGAACAGTCCCAGTCCCCTGAAACAGTGATGAAACAGTGCTCCAGACCCCTCACCAGCTTTACTGCCCTTCTCTAGAAGGGCACCTCCAGTGTCCCAATGTCTTTCTTGCAGTGAGGTGCCCAAAACTGAACCCAGTACTCGAGATGCAGCCTCACCAGTACTGAGAAAAGAGGGATGATCACCTCCCTGCTTTTTCTTGCATTATGTCTAATACCAGCCAGGATGCCATTGGCTTTTTTGGCCATCAGGGCACACTGCTGGCTCAGGCTCAGCCAAGTCTTGACTAACACCTCAAGGTCTGTTTCTTCCACACAGACTTCTAGCTACTCTGCCCCAAGCCTGTAGTATTGTATAGGGTTGTTGTTGCCAAAGTGCAGGATCTAAAACGTGAATCTTGTTGAACTTCATCCCACTGGCCTCAGCCAAGCCATTCGGCCTGTCCATATCCTGTTGGGCCTTCCCACCCCCAGGCAGATTGACACTTCTCCCAGCTTGATGTCATCTGCAAATTACCCAGCCTATAGGGTTTAATACAGGGTTCAAATCCTTAAGGTTCTTGATGAAAATTCTCAATAATGCTGACAGTCGATGTTCCATGTCATAATCACTGTTTATCTAGCTAAGGACTAGTCTTCCAATAGCTATGCACATACTAAGTATTTCTGTGCACTTGTTACATTTTTAAAGGCCTTGGTTCTGCAAAGGTACCAGGTCTCAGCTGAGTTATTAAATAGCAGTAATACCTTATTGTACAATCATATAAGGCTCACCGAACAAGCATGTGAATATCTGTCACTTCACTGTAAAATAATAATTAATTACATGGAAAAGCATAGGAAGTAACATCCAAAATACTTCATAGTTTATACTCTACTTTCTGAGAAAATTAAGGAGAAAAATGTGATTTGACATTTTATCCCAGGACAAATTTCTATCCAATTCGTGTTTTTCCAGTTTTATTGGTGGAAAAATAGAGTTAAAAAAATAAAAATTAAAAAAAAAAAAATAGATGGTCGCATGGTCATTGTTGGAGGGTGGTGATCAATGAGTCATCCTCAATATGGAGTATGGTTACACATGGTATCACATGCATCTGTCCTGAGATTAATAACTTTGTCAGGACCAGAAGAAGGTGGCAGTACACTCTTATGAAGTTTGTAGATGGCACTTGCATGAGGACCAGTATATGGGCTCGAGAACTCAAGGACAACTGAGAGAACGAAGCAGTATGCCAGAAGGAACATCATGAAACTCCAAAGTTCCTCACTTGGGAAGAACAAGACCCTGCAGCAGTACAGGCTGGGTACTGCCTGCCTAGGGAGGAAAAAGCCCTGCAGGAAAAGCCCTGACAGTACTGCTGGGAAGTGAAGTTGAGTGCGGGCTTACAGAGTGCCCTGGAAGCAAAAGGTCAGCATCAGTCTGGGCTGTAGGAAGATGGGGAGAGCCAGGAAATTCAGGGAAATATTATAACACTATATTCAGCACATGTTACACGTAGATCATAGGTGCTGTGTCCAGCTGATGAGGCTCCCCACTACAAGGAAGACACTTAGAAGATAATTATATGGATGTCACCTATATGATGGGGGTAAAAACATTTGCCCCATGACTCCTCAAGGAGATCTGGTCTTGTTCGGACTGAAGTAGAAACATCTCTGTGTAGACCTAACAGCACCTCTCAGTAGCTATGGGGAGCTACTGGGTAGGGACATTTTATACGGGCATGTAGGAACAGGATGAGGAAAAATGTCTTTAAAATGGATGGGAGTAGATTTGGACTAGATATCAGCAAGAAAGTCTCTACTCTGAGGGTGGTGAGGTACTGGAACAGGTTGCCTAAAGAAGTTGTGGATGCGCCCTCTCTGAAAGCATTCAAGCCCAGGCTGGATAGGGCTTTGAGCAACCTGATCTAGAGGGAGGTGTCCCTATCTATAGCAGAAGGGTTGGAACTGGATGATCATAGAGGTCCCTTCTAACCAGTCTGTTATATGATTCTATGATTAGCAAGGATTGGGAAATGCAACTGATTTCTTCCATGCAGTGCAAAAAGACAAGAGTGTGTAGAAGCAGAAGAAACAGAAGTTCAGATTGGAGAATCTTTTTGCCATGAGGAAAACTGAGTACTGTCACAAGGTGCACAGATTGTATAGTCTCCACTTATGAATGTTTTTGAGACTCAGCTAGATGAAGCCCTCAGCAACCTGGCCAGACTTCTTGGGGACTATCTGGGAATACAAGAAAAACTGTTCAGAGCAGCTGCTGTGGAGCAAGATAAACAGCATGAGAACCAAGAACACCTCTAGAAGAAGAAAGAACATCTCAAGGCTCTGATTGGATAAGCACCTGCATGAATGGTTAAAGAGTGTTTTGTAGAATGCTCCGTTGACATGTGAAGGTGGATGGGAAAGTTGTAGGTTTGGTTGGGAAAGCTAGAAGAAAGAAAACTTGTGAAGGTATATAAGTGATGTGAGAACTTGTAATAAATGATTTGGATCATTCACATCTGAGTCCATGCATCAGATGCTGCAGGACTCTGCTTGGAATAAAAGCTTTCACTAGAAACATCTCTTCCAACCTGAGTTATCCTGTAATACTACGATTCCCTAATTTACGGTAAGGAAGAAAAAAAAACATGGTTTAGATATGAAGAAACAAAAATTCGAAATACTCAGTTACAATAAAAGAAACAAAAGTTTTTGAAACATTTGATGAGAGCTCCTATTTCAGTAAAATAATCAGTTTCCCAAAGGAATTTTTGATTCTGTTGAAGCAGTGATTTTGGATTGAGGATGATCCCTAAGGAAATTTACATATGGTTTCTATGTGAATTATCTGCCTCAAAATAAAGGGCAATTTGCTAAATGTTTTATAAACATAAATCAGAAATGATAACTTCACCAGAGAGCTACTGATCTTAAAGATAGACAAGAGACAAAGGGAATAGTCAGGAATCTGCTTGGGGAGCTCAATACATTTAAGATTTATCTTGTCTTTGCATAATGAAACAGCATTAATCTCAGAAGAAGTAGCAGTAGTGGCTCCAGAAACTACTTAAGTTGCTTCTTTTTTTTTTTTTTTTTTTTTTTTTTTTCCCGCTGTAATCACATCTGTTAATATTTTTACAAATCTGTAAGAAAAAATAAGGTCACGTTCCAATGGCTGGAGCTTTTCTTATTTTCCTTCAAGTGGCCAGAGACAAGAAAAACAAGTAAAAGCAAGAATTTGACATCCCTGTTTCTTGCTTCCTTTTCTCTAATATATGATGCATAGAACAGCTGCATTCTCTACGTAGGAAATAAGATGATTTGATGCAAGCAGATTTGTGGTAGAAAATACTAAATTCTTCTGTCTGAAGCTGCTAAGGTGTGCTTCAGGAAAAATGGCTGAAAGGGCCATCTAAATCCTTCTCCGCGTCTGGTCTTCAGAGCAGAGCCTCCTCTATGATGTCCATGATAATAAGGGATTCTAGAACTTGGCTGTGGGGTTTACTATATATATGTTTTTCAGATTTTTAGAGCTGCTGTAGACATAATTGTCCAGTGATACATGCACAATAAGTTTTTGTAAGATAAGTGTTTTTTGTTTGTTTGTTTTTGTTTTTGCTACTGACATAGCTGGTTAAAACAGAAAAGCTGTCAAATACATAAAATTTTCTTCCTGACTTTTTTGAGTCAAAAATTTGAGGTAATAAAAGGTAATTGAAGGAAAAAGAAAAAAAAAAAAGAATAATTTGAACATTAAGTTGCCTCAAAATTATGCACTAGCCCTCATTAATTGTCAGGGATACAATAATGCTTCCTGCACTTTCACACTAGCAAAGTCAGAAGTTGCCATTCAGTTTCCTTTCTTACCATGTTCTATCGAATATTTAGATGTAAATCCATCTTCTACCACCTGTTCCTTTGATATACTTCTCTTCAGCATTTTTTTTTTTTTTTGAAGAGTTAGCTTAGTAGAGTCTGCAATCAGCATACTGAATAAATTCCGTTCCTTGGATTCTATCTCTGGAACACACACAGTAAAAGAATGTTTAAATGCCTAATTTAGGGGCTTGAAGTGCACCCCCAAGGACTGCATGCCTGAAGGTACGTTTTAAATGCTAACATTCCATATTAGATCCAGCTCTAATACTTGGAGTTAAGAAAACTGCTAAGCTACAGAATGTCTTAAACTTAGGCACTGCAATGCTGAACCTTAATTCCTGCTGTGCATTTCACCTCAAGGGAATAAATGATCTTTTGAACCCAGATATTCCATGCTGTGTTGTAGAAAAGCTCATTCTCATCACAAAGTATATCAGAATTTAGATAAGAATAAATCTACCTCCATGAATAAAACTAGCAGTTTATGAGGAATACTGGAGCTCTCTAGTCATAATACATAGTTGTATGAGCAGTTTCATGGTTTTAGACACCACAGGGAGATGGTAATCAATTTCAGCAATCATGATGGAATTACAAAGCGGTAACACCTTCAAAGATCTAATCTTTCATAGATATTGCATATTTAGGAAAGAATATTTCCAATAGGAATAAACCCAAACTCTTCAGGAAATGAAAAACTTGAATTTTGAGTCTTTAAAAGCAGTTGGAGTTCTGAGGAACCCATCCTCCTCCATCTACAACAAGCAATTGTGTAAAATAGCTTTTAAGGACAATACTCAGTCTTGAAGAATGTATGTGATGTGTGCATGTATTTCTTCTTTGTGGAATCTTTAATCCTTAAGAGAAGTTTTTGTACACATTTTCCTGATGTGACAATGAAGTAAAAGGAAGAAAATCTCATTGATTTTAATAAAGCCAAAGTTTCACTCTCATATTTCCCACTGACTCTATAAAATATTATAGCTTTATTTGTTGTCTCTATTGCTTGCAGTTTCATCTTCTACAGTCTGTCTATCATACTAATTTATTATTCTTTCATTTAAGAAAGTCAGCACTTTCAAAATATGTCTTTTAGTGATCAGTCAGTCATGATTTACATCAGTAAATCTGCTCATTTGAAGAATTGGACTTTGTGAAACATTATGTGTTTTTTGAGATATAGTGAGTCACCCAAGCTTCCTGGGAAAGGGCCAAAATTTCTTCCATGACCAGGAAATTTTTAGAAGTGGACACACTGATGGAAAACATGGTTTTCTACCACAGACACAGATGCTCAACATTTTTCTCTATGCTTAGTAGGTGATTTCAAGAGCAGATAAGCTATCTTGTCTCTAAAGCATCACTAGTCTGCCTAGTCTGAAATTACAATCAATTAGACTATTTCTGATATAAATTTACATTTTGACTTGATCAGTTTAGTTCATATTTCCATTCAAGAACTAAGGTTATTTTGTCACTTACCCATTTCAGCACACCACCACAAGTATGAATTAGCTTATATATGAAAAATATTCTGAAAATAAAAACTTTGGTACAATTTATTTTGATGTGAAATACATTAAAACTGAAATGCACACTTGGACTTTTAAATAATAAATTTTACTACCTTAAAGCACCACTGTCTTCTGCGAAAGTCAACTTTAACTTCCACTTGGCACTCTGGAATAGATGTTTTCAGAAATGCTCAGCTTTAGAAAGTTTACATTAATGCCTACTCACCTTGCTATTTCCAAGGAAACTGAAATGACTCTTCATATGTCCAAAAATTTCTGGCATTTTGCTAGGCCAAATTCTTTAGGGCTTAGGATTACTTGATCAAAGATTTCTTTTACCTCTTATTGTTTGTAGTCATCATTGAAAACCTCTGTGGATTTCAGAGTGCATTAGACAAGGCCCCAGGCATTTAAGAACTTAAATCTATATACATCGATGAATATGTACTGCATTTAGACTATCAAAATATTTTACAACACAAAGAATTTATTTTGTCATAAGCTTATTCTTTCACAGTGATGATGTATCTTAAAATAAAACTTCTATTTATATATCCCTTAAGCTTCTTGAATATGCAAGACAATTGTATATCGGGTTTAAAGGAATCTTGTGAATAAACTTGGTATGTCTAAAATTATTCTACAAAATGTTTGAGAAACAAAAAATATCTCTCTGTTCTTCTCAAAAAGATAAAATATTAGCAAATGAAATTCAAATGGCTGAACTTCAAAGCAAAATCAGTGATTGATTGAATATAAATAAGAGAATCTGGTATCATATAATTTACTAACTGTCATGGAGTTAACTAGATCAAACTATGCCCGTGACAGGGGGCAGTAGGCCCCTGTCCCCATCTTCCCCCCGGCCCCACAAAATGGGAAGGAAGGAAGGAAGGAAGGAAGGAAGGAAGGAAGGAAGGAAGGAAGGAAGGAAGGAAGGAAGGAAGGAAGGAAGGAAGGAAGGAAGGAAGGAAGGAAGGAAGGAAGGAAGGAAGGAAGGAAGAAAAAAAAACGTCAACAATCTATGGAGGAAAACTTATTTTACTAACTTGATATCAGAATGCAAAATAACACAATATAATACAATATAATTGAAATTGAGACTAATAAATCAAATAAGATAGTAGAGTTCCTGAGACCAAGTCAAACCTGAAAAGCTTGGAACGGCTAGGAAAGCACAGAAGATAAACACTTAACTCAAATTCCAGAATTTTCATTTTTTTTTTGTGTGTGTGTTTCCTTTTATTAAAGCTTAGGCAATTTTAATTGTTCTGGATGATAAAGAAATGAAAATTTTAATGACTAACAAAAACTGTATATTTCACTAGAAGATATCACATACATTACAATCATGAGGTCTGTTTTTCTTTAGGCAACTGTTTTTATTTGAATTTCTACGGATTTTATCACAGTCCTTCCACATTCACAAATCCAGGACCTATTAATTTTATTTTTACCTACAGTTTAAGTTCACCTGAGAACAATTATTTGACCAGCTGTGCAACTTAGTATGGCTTCCACAGCTCTTCAAGTTCTGTATTTTCTAATACAGCTAGCAGACAGCTATTTCATACTTTGCTTCCTTATTCATTAGTTTACAGTTTCATTTTCCTATGGCACTTATTTATGTCTCTTTTTTCCCTAAACCTAAGTCTTTGCTATCTTATTTTTTGACTACATTTTTTGTTACTCACTGTACTGAAGTCCCTACGAGAGGCACCATGGAAATTAAGAATTCAGAAGAATTTAGTCAGATGTGGAATGGCCTACTCATCTTGCTTACAGTGTTGGATAGGTTTATATTTGAATAGGCTAAACTTAGACACCAATATACTACCGTATCTCACAAAATGCTATTTCTCTATCAGTAAAACAGAGCTGATGATGAAATTATGCAGATAAACTTGCTTTAAAATATAATGAAATATTTATTTTACTAATTTTCACTTCAATACTCTATGCTTTCTCTCTCTCCTTTTTTTTTTTTATAATGCTGATTGAAACATCAGCATAGTTTATAAAATCACTGCTTTATGTCCAGAAATTTTTATATAGTCAGTGATGTCTCAGTCCTTCATTCACCAGTTCCCAGAAATTAACTGAATTAAAAACAAAGAAGAATAATATTTGAAAAATAACAGCATTATTTTTTTTCAAAGTTTTCACCTGCATTTCATGCCAACTATCAAAAATGGACAAATGTAATTATTTAGGTCTTAAAACAGCTTAACTGATAGGACTGAAAATTCTTAGGTTAAAATACAAAGGCTGCTCTAATAGTAATGCTTCCTATTTTATTATCTTGGCCTGTGATGTCGGAAGTGAATGTTGGTGGCATGACAGTAGAGGTTGAATCTTCCCACTAAAAATTAATTATATTTTGTTGCCATGTGACAGATGGCATCAGAGGGGCAGTCTTACAAATGAAAGTGCATATGAAGAGAAGGTGTGGAATTGAATTCCTCCATGTGGGAAAAAAAATGGCATTGATTAATATTCACTGATGCTTGCCGAATGTTTATGGAGACCAAACAGTGAATGTAAGCGCAGTGAGGCAGTGAGAGGTGCATTTCAACAGTAGTGATAGCAGTGTGAAAGTCAAGCCGCATTCAGAACACCCATGAAAATTTATATGATCACAGCTTGAAGGCTCTTTTTTATTGCTGGTCAAAATGTATAGCTGATAGCAGTGACTATGTTGAAGAAAATAGCTACGAAGCTGAGAATTTGCTCTATTGAACAGTGTTATTGTGCTGTTTGTGCCTGTTGTAGTATCCATGGTAATAAATAGGAGGGAGTACATTCAAAGATAGCTAATCCATGGGTAAGAATTAAAAGAATTAAGTTTTATCACATTTTGATATTGACATTTTCGCAAGAATATTAATAATGTAAATTTCCTAAAGAATGAAACAAGATCATAGAATCATAGAATTGATCAGCTTGGAAAAGACCTTAATCATCAAGTCCAACCAAACCTAGCCATACTACCCTAATTCTAACAACCCTCCACTAAGTCATGTCCCTGAGCACCACATCCAAACGGTTTTTAAACTCATCCATGGATGGTCGCTCAACCACCCCCCTGGGAAGCCTATTCCAGTGCTTAACAACCCTTTTTGTAAATAAGTTTTTCCTGAAATCCAACCTACACTTATCCTGGCACAACTTGAGGACACTTCCCCCTCATCCTGTCACCTGTCACCAGTGAGAAGACACCAACCCCACTCTCTGCAATCACCTTTCAGGCATTTGAAGGGAGCAATAAGGTCTCCCCTCAGACTCCTCTTCCCCAGACTAAACAACCCCAGTTCCTTCAGTGTCCTTCCTCATAGGGCATATTCTCCAAGCCCTTCACAATCATTTTTGCCCTTCTTTGGACCTGCTCCATAGCTTCTATTTCCTTTCTATATTGAGGTACCCAAAACTGAACACCGTCCTTGATCTGCAGCCTCACCAGTGCTCAGTACAGGGGCAGGATTACTTCCCTGATTTTGTTTGATAAAACTAGAAGATTTTGTTAAAGTGTGATTTGAAGGCACTTCCAAGAGTGGAAGTTATTTGCCTTATCTAATGTGAGTATACAGGTTGTTTGGTTTAAATACGGAGCTTATGGTGTTGAATTTTTACCAACTCTATTTAAATTGTCTGTATTTCAAAATGTCAGCTTCTCTAGTAGTATCAAACTAATGAGCTCTATTTAATTGCAGACTTTGTATTAGTGCTATCTGTTACTAATTCACCTTTTATGGCTACTATCAAAAAGTTTTATTTCTAACAGGTTGCATGCATAAATTACTTATAAATGAAAATTATCTAAGTACTGCTTTTCGCAATGTCTTTAACAAGTCTGCAAAAAAAAATTGTTTTAAAGGAAACAGGCTTTTTTAGGAACTGTCTTTTATAGCTATTGATGTTGATTTTAGATGCAGACTTGATTTAATCATACGGAATTCATATTTGTACAAAAGCTAGCCAACAGTGAAGATGTGCACAAGTATCTGCTTTTAATTTCCCTTACATTTCAGTGCTGGGCTCTTTAACTACTGAAATACGAATCTTTCAAAGCACATGTAGCATTCTACCCTATTTTAAAGGTAAGGTCACGTGTTAAATGTAAAAAAAAAAAAAAGATAAAAAAAACCTATATAATGAGCATATTCTTATAAGAGCAGTGTGTTTTAAACACTGTTATTTGAAAATTTTCTCAGTCTATAAATGTAAAGCTAGTCTATCAAAATAAAAGAGATGTAGATTTAGATAGACAAAGGTTCTTATGTTTATAGCAAAGTAAGCTAACATAATATGTCTACTGATTGTAACAACAAATATCTGTATTAGTTCTAGAATGGGAAGAATAAAAGAAACCTATGCATTCAAAGAATTTTAATGTCTGAATTTATATCTTAATAAAGCTATTGGAATTTTCTCCTTTATTTTTCCAGCTTGACAATGAACTCTTTCTGGTTGTGTGGAGATTTTGTCTGTCTGTGTTTGAAGTCCATGTCTGTAAGTAAGACTGAGCAACTAGGACATCAAACCATACTTTTTTAAAATGATTCAGAATGTTAGCTCTACTTTAGTTCACAGGCTGGATGAAAGATTTAAAGGGGAGACTGGTATACTCATTGCAAGGTACGAATGTCTCGTGGCCCTGGAGGTTATACAGAGACTCAGTCTTTGCCTCTGTAGTTGTTGTTCAGATTCACACTGTTTATGCATCTGTGGAGTTGACCTTCAAGAGCATTTCAGAATTTTATGTGCACTTCTGAAAAAAAAAATATCTTGTATGTCCAAATGTGGGATCTCCTGAAGCTTTGCTGTTGTCAAATGAGTGTCAGAAATGCTGTTTGGTTAGTGCTCTGCTTCCATATACTTGTTTGATTGTCATGCTTTTTACTGTAACATTTTCCTTTAAGCAAGGAAGAAGCAGCAGTGAGCTTTTCAGTTGACTGCTTATTTTGAGACACATCTTTGCCTGAGATGCTGCTCAGTTTAGTTCACTTCAAGGGTTTGGAGCAAAGATGTTCAGTGACAAGGTATTGAAAGAAGTCGTCTTCCAAAACATTCTTAATAGATGTGCACAAAGTTATATGACAGCATATACTTATATGCAGACCAGGATGTAAATAGTCTTCACTATGTATGTAAAAGGAAACAAAAATATCGGAATCAAGGTAGACTTTATTTACTTAAAGATTGATAAATTGCTTTCCATAGCTTTTGCTCCTTTGAAGTTTGTGTTGCTGTTCTTTATTGTTTTACTCTTTTTACTGGTGAGTGATATTTTCATTATGTAGTTGTGAACACACCTAGAGTTTGTTTAGTGGAGAAAACTTTAATTCATTAACTCTCTAATATGTGAGAGGGAGGTTAGGTGCGCACAAGTGCTTCTGGAAATGGAAGAGTTCCAACTTCTACATATCCTAAATGACTGCTGTAAAATCTTGTATTGTCATATTTTTAAAGACACATAAATCTTATTAACTGACTGTTTAGGTGATTAAGAAACACTAGATAGTGTCAGCCAGATAGGGATATAACCAGCTGTGGGGTTTATGTTTGGTTGATTAACTGTATTGGAAATACTGTTGCTAGAAGTATGCTAGTTTAGGTAGAGTGTAGACATTTATTTTCATCAGTAGCTTGAAGAGTAGTAAAATATAACCCACTGGCTGAAATTATAAGAACTGTGCTGACCATCAGCCTGTCTTTGGCAGGGTCCTGAAGTGTTTGGAAGTTGTCTGAGACTGAAGATCATGTTATTCTTCTGTTTTGTAAGTTTTAACTGCACTTTAATCATTCAAAGACAGCTTGCAAATCTGAAATATACAGAGAGAATATAATTTCTGAAAGAATATCAGAGAATGGATTTATTCACATTATTAGTATGCAAAGGTTCCTACATAAGGCTGAAATATTTCATTTAAATTAAACTGTGTCACAGGAACTATTATCTAGTAATATGTAACAGGAAAGTCTGTAGAAACTACACCATCACATTTTCATATGTAAATTTATTTTCTATCATAATTTATGGAGAAGAGGTCCGTAACATTTCATCTATTCAAGTATTTAGCTAACAGACACAGTAGCTGGAAATATTATTCTTTATTGTTTGCATCCTCTGTAATGTAAGGAACCTTGTTTCTGAAGCTAGGTAGAAACTGTAACAACTTAAACTAGGAATGACAGAGGATCATAATAATAATTATCATTGTTAATAACCAGCATCCCTGTGCAGAAGTGATGAACAGAGACAATGAGGGGGAAAAAAGAAAAAAAAAAAAGCAGTAACTTGATAGATAGAGATCATAAAATCAACAAAACAGATCTTAAGTGGGATAACCTCTGGCATTTGCATATAAGCAAGGAAGTGCCTATGCACAATTATAGAGAAATTTCCTCAAACCATTTGTAGAAAGTCAAAATGCTCTCATAGAGTTTGTATACTAATGCATGCAGTATAGGAAATAAATATAATGTTCTAAAGATTTGTGTGTAGTTGCAAGATCACGAACTGGCTCAGATAACAGAGATGTGGTAGGATGGCTCCCATGACTGGACTGTTTCAACTGAGAAATATCTTTAGGAAAATTTAGGAATGATAGGCTAGGAAGATGAGGAGGGGGAGTTACTGCCTTTTATGTGAGAGAGCAAGTGGAATACATAGCCTTGCGAAGGATAACAAACCAACTCAGATTTTATGTGATAGAATTAAAGAGAAAACTGGTATAGTCATCCTGTGTGTATGTTAAAGGCCACCTGTCCAGGAAGAATAAACAGATGAGGCCTTCTATAGAGCGACAGGAGCATTCTCGTGTTGATGGCGTGGTCCTCATGGGAAATTTCAGTCACTCCAATATATATGATATATATATATCATATATCAGTGCAGCGCTGTGTAAGCTGTCTAAGAGGTTTAAGGACTGCATCAACTATAACTTCCTTCTGAAAGTGATAGAGAATCTAATGTAGAGAGGTTCTCTGCTGGACCTCATGGTAACCGACACAAAGGGGTTTGCTGGAAATGTGAAGGTCAAAGGGAGTTTTGTCTGTCATAACCATAGGATGGTGGAGTTTAGGACCACAAGGGCAAGGAGGAGGTGAAAAGGAAGTTCAGAACTCTGCATTTAGGGAAGCAGACTTTAGACTCATTGGGTATCTGCTTGGTAGAGTCCCGTATGATAAGGTCCTGAAGTGAAGTGGGACTCCAGAAAGTTTCAATGTTCATACAAATCTGGATATATATATACATATATATATATATTCAAATATTCAAGGATTACTATTTCCAAGTTCAAGAATGGTGCTTGTCAACAAACACGAAGTCAGGCAAAAATGCCAAGAGGCCTGTGTACGGCATAATGACTCTTCTGCCTGGTTATTTTAACTGACTGATTTCTCGGTGAGTTTTCTAATCACATAATCAGGCCCAAGTTATTTGCATTCACATAGTTCTCTACATTTCTGAATACATCTAATACGTCCTGTTAATTTTTGGTACTACCGGTTACTACCTCATTTCACAACTATAGCAATTAGATAGTTTCCTGTTATGCACTATTTCAGCCCATCCAGAGATGGCAGAATATAAAATAAGTGCTTCTCATTCTGTTGTCATTTGCATAACTTGAAGGGATGAGTGTATTCTTAAACTGCTAACCTCCCACTATCTGCATTTTTGTGATCTTTTGAATCAAGCAATTTGTAATCAATTCACAGAAACGTTTTTGCTTTATTCTGATTAACACTTTACTTTTGTCTCTGTCATCCAGAACCCAGTGACAATTTACCACAGAGGACAACTATTCATATCTTTGAAATAATCACAGCTACAGTCTTTTTTTTTTTTTTTTAATACAGTAAGAAATCCTCCCACATCATTGCATACAGAAAACAAATTTTCACATAGCAATATAAAAGTTTCTATAATAAATGTCCACGATGATTAGCAATATAATCATAGTTTCTGTCCTATAACTCAAGCATTCTGATTGCCACAGTCATTTCTTACCTGGGCAATTAATGTAAAATAGAATCAGATGCCTGCAGCATCATCACTACTTTGGGCAGAGGCACAGATGAACTGCAGGCCCGGGTGTCAATTCCATCTGCTAAATTTTTGTGGGTCCAGGATGGCCTCTAAGTGTTCAGTTTACTCTCTATCTGCTACCTTGCCAGATTAATATGGGTAAAGGTAGAGCCAGAACAACAAGATGTTTGCAATCCAACTTCTGATGCTATGTCTATATCTTTGGTCTCCATCCCAATCTCTGTTGTAACAAGCTTGTGTTCAAATGCTGAAGTAGTTGAAACTGATTCCTTATATCTGATGCATTCTAATCTCCATTCTTTACAAAAAGTAAATGTCATTCTTTGATCAGAGATATTTAGAAGTACATCACTGTTTCTTCAGTGATTAAAACTACATCTGCACTTCTTAGAGATTAATCTTCCAATTCTGACCTGACCAATTCTCACTACAATCTCCATTCCTGACTGGTAGAAATCTCTACCCCCATCTAGGAATCTGTGCCCATCTCTAATATAACAAGGTTCAAGATATAAACCGATATGCATCTCTGATTTATGTATTGATGCTGGTTACAGGTTTGCTTTTTCTAGATGCAAGTCTCCAGATACAACTATGTGCAGATAATTATGAAAAGGAGTAGTGTCATGGTTTTATGATTTTTGGTTGTCAGTATTCCACATCATAACATCATGTAATGTACTGGGGGACTGTTGATGCTCGAGTTCCGGGTGCCTGTCCAGAGGAGAACTACATTCCCCAGGGGGCTTTGCGAACAGTAAGGAGATGTAACTCCTGGCAAAGTCACCTGATCTTCTCTTCTTCGCCTGCTCTTCTTCACCTGCGTTTTTCTGTCTGCTCTTCTCTGTTTTTTTTTATCGACTCAACTGGACTTCACTTCTCACCTCAGCATCGTGGTGAGGCCTATCCACCTTTCACACACACTCTGTCTCTCTCATTATATTTTGCTGATACTATATTTAGTAAATTAGTTTGTTTCACGTCAGATCATTGCCACTGTTTTCAATTATTTTGGGGTCCCCTGTTTCCCTTTTCCAGAGGCACAGATCTGCGGATCCCTCCACCCTGCTGATCATGGAACCAGGCCAAACCAGCCCATAAACTGTTGACATTCTTGGTGGAGAATGCGGGCAATGAGCTTCTTTTAGCTTTTTTGAACTAATCTCTCTCTCTGCTCTTGGAGAGCTTCGTTGGGAAAGTTTATCTGTTTCACCATTGCTCTCTGAAAACTTGACCTTGAAAAGTCCAGGCAGACCACCAATATTCATAGATATTTGTAAACTTTGAGCCTTGCTATCTTGCTTCTGTAAAGAAAAAAAAAAAAAAAAAAAAAAAAAAACCACCAAGCTTTCTCTTCTAAAACTGCCTTTCAAGGGACTGCATGCCACCATTTCTTTTTTCTTAGTGCTCAAAACATACTGGGCCTTCACTAAGTTTGCCACTTCGCTCTATGGAGCTATAGGTATATACAATTGATTGAGAACACTGATGGAAGTATGTACCTGGTATCTGCATACAATGTGGCATACAACTCCAAGGGGAGCTGCTAATTTTACAAGACTTGGGATTTTTAAGAAGGCTTCCAGTCTCCTTTGAATCCTTTATGCAGTTTTTGAATGCTCACCTTACTGTGCTGTTAATCTCCCTGAATGTACTGTTCATCATTTCACTCAGTATTAGTATTTATTATGTTTTTACAAAGCCCTCCCCAAAAATAGAGAATACTGAGTGGCAGGGAGTCTGGAGAGGCCTGGGAGAGACTTCAGACAGATGGAAATCTTCAGTGTCGTGGAACTTTACTCCTGAACACCTGAAAGACCCTGAGAACTTAAACAGATATTTGAGACAGGAATGTTGCTCAGGCAGATCTGAGGAGGCACAGATGATTTGGGGCCTGGCTAATGCTTATCGGGCCTTATTCAGTAGGACCACGGAGAGGGAGAGAGTTTGTGAAATTGAGAGAGAGTGTCTGAGAGCTGAAAGGGAGAGTCTCGGGGAAATGGTACAAAATGAGCAAGAGAGTCTACTGGTCAAGAGAAAAGACCTCCAGTCTGAGAGAGATGCCCTCCGAATCGAAAGAGACTCCCTGCAATCCAAACTGGACTGTCTTCAATCTCAACAAGACACCCTTAAGTCAGAATGGCACACTCTCCAAACTGAGCAAGACACCCTCCAATCTGAGTTAGGTACTCTCCTAATCAAATGAGACAGACTCCGAGCTGAGCTGGAGGATGACAGCATTGGAACTGATCAACCTGATCAACTATAGGAGGCACCACAGTTGATGTCAGTTGCCCCTGTAAGAGGGCCGAAAACAAAACGAATCTCAACTCAGAAAAGAAGAAAGAGGAGGAAAGAGGTTCAGAGGAGTGGCTCCGAGGTCCACGAGAAGCACCCTGAGTCCAGGGGAGGGGCCCTCAGTAAGACCACAGTCAGCAACGCCTACGAGGGTAACAAGAAATCCTGAAAGAGTAAGAGGTGAGCAAGATACCGTTACCATTGTTGATTGATCTCTGAAAATAAATGAAATTCAAAGTCTGAGAAAAGACTTTTCATGTCACCCAAATGAGCCTATTGCCACTTGGTTACTTCGATGCTGGGACAACTGAGCCAACAGTGTGTGGCTAGTAGAGAAGCTCGCCAACTGGGTGGCATTGCTAGGTAGTCAGCCATTGACAGAGGTATTAGTACATGCCAGAACCAGGCCTTTACCCTCTGGAAGAGGATGTTGTTAGCTGTAAAAGAAAGATACCCCTTCAAAGATGATCTGATGCCTGAGAAAAAGAAATGGGCTGGTATGGAAGAAGGCATCTGTTATTTAAGAGAATATGCTGCGGTGGAAACGCTACATAGCCCTGATTTCATTCCTAATGAGCCAGACAAAGAGCATGATCCTGAGAGAGTCAGGTGTACACCAAATATGTGGAGTATATTCACAAAGACTGCTCCAGAAAGGTACGCCAGTACATTTGCAGCAATGTATGGCAGAGGAGAAAGACGACCCCTAGGCTACCGTTTACCATTTGCTTTCAGCAGGAGGGGCATTCAGTATACCTGGAATCGTTTGCCCCAGGGGTGGAAATGCAGCCAAACCATTTGCCATGGGTTGATCCAAGCCACACTGGAACAAGGAGGTGCTCCTGAGCACTTACAGTATATTGATGACATTGTTGTGTGGGGCAACACAGCAAAAGAAGTTTTTGAGAAAGGAGAGCAAATAATCTAGATCCTTCTTCATGCGGGTTTCGCTATTAAGCAAAGCAAAGTGAAAGGACCTGCCCAGGAAATTCAGTTCCTAGGTATTAAGTGGCAAGATGGTTGTCTTCACATCCCAACAGATGTGATTGACAAAATCACTGCCATGTCTCCATCCACTAATAAGAAAGAGACACAATTGTTTCTGGGCGTAGTAGGTTTTTGGAGAATGAATGTACCAAACTACAGCCTCGTTGTAAGCCCCCTTCATCAGGTGACACAGAAGAAGAATGATTTTTTGTGGGGTCCTGAGCAGCAGAATGCTTTTGAGCAGATTAAACAAGAGATAGCCTGTGCTGTGGCCCTGACATAAAGCCATGACAAGTAGGAAGTAGAGACCTATGTAGGAGGAAAGTGACAAAGAACAATTTAAAATGCAGAGGTTGTCACTCTGGGTGATGATGAGAGGTTATTGTGTTTTAGGGATGAAGCAGACTATTTTATATCAGCTGAGAGTAAAATATTCAGTATATCAATAACTGGGACAAAGCTTTTAGCAGAGAAAAGATAGAGATATAACTATGAGTCTGAACTGGAAAAGAAAAAAGACAAGAAATCAATGACAGGACAAGGCTTATGGCTAGGTGCTTATTCCAGAAATCAAACAGAGGAACAGACCCTTGCCCACATCAAATATTCTGAAACTGTGCTGTTAAGCTTCATGGCATATTGGTTTGGTTACAAGCCAGAAGGGGCCATTTCAAAGAAATCTCTTCTAGCTTGTGATGTTTTTTCTTCTGTCTCTCAGCAATGTGCAAGACACATCTGAGACACTTGCTGTGAAGAAATTTATATATTGCCTTTCATGGAACCATATAACAGTTTGAGTTGGAAGGGATCTTTAAAGGTCATGTAATCCATCTCTCCTTCAATGTCTTGGAGGAATCTGGTTCTGTTTTCTTTATATTCTCCAATTAGGGAGCAGAAGACAGCAGAAAATTTTCCCTTAGCCTTCCCTTCTTAAGTCTAAAGGAAACCAGTTTTCTCGACCTCTTCTCTTACTTCATATCTTCCATGACAACTTTGTAGCTTTACACTTGACTTATTCCTCTACATCAGTAACTTTCTCTAAGTAAACATCCAAGATACAGCTGATCACAACCCTTTGAACATGGTAGCACAGCCAATGTCATGCCTGCTGTATACTTACCAAGTTGACATCTCATCAGTCTAACCTTGGTAATATCAAATCAGCAACACTGATTTCTCTCAATGAGCCAATGACAAGCAAGTCCAGTCTAGAGGGCTACAAAGATGGTCAGTAGTATGTGCTACAGGAGAATCATAGAATCATGGAATTACAAGATTGGAAAGGACCTACAAGATCATCTTATCCAAATGTCCTCCCATCACCATTCCTACCACAGTCTACTAAACCATATCTTGAAGCTTCTCATTCAGACACCTCTTGAACACTGGCAGGGACAGCAACCCCATCACCTCCCTGGGCAGGCCATTCCAGCACCTGACCACTCTATGTGAGAAAAAGTTTTTCCTTACGTCTAATCTAAACCTTCTCTGGCACAACTGGTGGTCATTTCATTGGATCCTGTTTGTTGCCTGGGAGAAGAGGCCAAACCCTTCCTCATCATGACCTTCCTTCAGGAAGTTGTAGAGTGCAGTGAGGTCTCCCCTGAGCCTCCTCTTCTCCAGACTAAACAATCCCAGCTCCCTCAGCCACTCCTCATAAGATTTGTGCTCCAGACCCCTCACCAGTTTTGTTGCCATTCTCTGGACACATTCCAGTGCCTCTATGTCTGTTTTGTAGAAAGGGGCCCAAAACTGAACACAGTACTCAAGGTGTGGCCTCACAAGTGCTGAGTACAGAGGGATGATCACCTCCCTGCTCCTACTGGCAGCACTATTTCTAATGCAGGCAAGGATAGCACTGGCCCTCATGGCCACCTGGGCACACAGCCAGCTCATGTTCAGACAAGCACCAACCAACACCCCCAGATTTCTTTCCACTTCATAGTCACTTGGCCACTCAGCCCCAAGCCTATAGCAGGGGTTATTGTGGCCCAAGTATAGGAGCCAGCACTTGGCCTTGTTGAACCTCATCCCATTCACCTTAGCCCAGTGATCCAGCTTATCTAAATCCTTCTGAAGGGTCTCCCTACCCTCAGGCAGATGGACACTACCTCTCAACTTGAAGTCATCTGCAAACCTACTGAGGGCACACTCAATCCCCTCATCTACGTCATCGGTAATGATATTAAACAAGATGGGCCCCAGTACTGACCCCTGGGGGACACCACTTGTAACAGGTCGCCAGCTGGACTTAACTCCATTAACCACTACCTGTTGGGCACAATTCTGCAGCCTGTACCTTACCCAAAGTAGGGTATACCCGTCTAGGCCACGGGCAGCCAGTTTCCCCAGGAGAATACCGAGAAAGACTGTGACAAAGGCTTTGCTGAAGTCTAGGTAGACTACATCAACAGCCTTTCCCTCATCTATCAGTCTGGTCACTCAGTTATAGAAGGAGATGAGGCTGGTCAAGCACAACTTGACTTTCATGAGCCCATGCTGACTGGGCCTGATCCCCTGAACGCCACACACATGCGATGCAATCTCACCCAAGATGATTTGCTCCATAACTTTCCCTGGTACCGAGGTCAGGCTGACTGGCCTGTAGTTTCCCGGATCCTCCTTACGGCCCTTGTAGATAGGAGTCACATCGGCAAACCTCCAATCCTCTGGGACCTCTCCAGATAACCATCTAGTAGATGGCCGAGAGTGGCTCGGCAATCACCCCTGCCAGCTCCCTCAGCATCCTAGGATGAAGCCCGTCCAGTGCCATGGACCTGTGATAGTCCAGATGGAGGAGGAAAGGGAAGAGGCTTAGTGAAACTATTTTCTTCAGCCTTAGGAAGAAGAGGCAAAGGAGAGAGCTTAACACTGTCTTCAACCTCTTGATAGAAAGATGCAAAGAAAACAGAGCCAGATTCATATAAGGATCGCTCAGAAATATGATGGGAAGCAGTGGATTCAAGATGCCAAACTGGAAATTCTGATTATACGTATAGATGAAACATTTTTTATGTGAGTACAATCTCTCACATAGGTTTCACAGGATTCCCACCCTTACAATCATTCATGAGGAGGCTTTGACCTAACTCCTTCATGCAGACATGCTTAGAGCAGGTGCTTGGTTATATAATCTTAAGAGACCCCTTCCAACCTATGTAGTGTCATGATTCTCTGTCTGAAGATTCACCGAACTGAGATGACTAAATTCATGATCAAACTTGTTTTCACAACCTTGCACATAAGTGTGAGTTTTTCATGATCTTGGAAAGACTTATGGACATGATTTAACTTTGCATAATTTGAATTGTATTATTGACTTTGCCAGACTAATTTACAGTGCTGTGAATGAAGAATGAACATAAATCTTTACAATTGTCTTACTCCCTCTGCTTGTAAATGCAAATATGTTCTTATTCTTGAAGAATATATATAATCCCTCTAGAACATTCTCATTTTAAAGAGTTAGTAGTAAATCGCAAGTAATAAGAGATAAATCATGAGGCAGTGTGTTTTGTGTAACTTACAGTTGTGCATACTTGGAGTTTTTCATTCTGCTTTTTAAGAATTAACAAACTCTTATCATTCAGGAAATGGGAGAGAAAAGTTGACTAAGCAATGTCAAATTCAACTTCATTACACTGCCTTCTGGTAAAATATGAAGTTCAGAGAACTACCATTTTCTTCAGAACTAGAAATGAAGATCCTAATCAAAGTGTTTTTTTTTCCAAATATTTATCTGGCTCATCACTTAAAATAGTTCTCAAAACTTGTATCATAACAAAATTAAATTAATTGGTTTATATATATCCTTATTGTCATGTTGTGAAAACTGTTTAAATACATCTAGAACTATAAAAGAATTTTCTTTAGAAATGAGAGATACAGATTTGAGTGATCTGGTATATAAAAAGCAGATCTAGTTTCTTTTTTAAAAATAAATAAATAATATGCAACACATTCATTATTCCTTCCACAATAATTTTGAATTCAAATCTAGCATTTGTCCAATAAAGACATGCAAATATATTATTTATGGGCTTTTTTCTAAAGATGGTAAGTCATTTCCATAGAACAGTTGCCTGCTGCATCTGTGCAGCCTTTTATTGCTAGTTGAAACTTTCAGTTATTTGCTCACTCAGATGAGTGTATTTAAACTATGACCTATCTATCCTTCTTCAAGATCTGAATGTTCTCTCTGCCATCTTCATTCATGACATATTTGTATGTTTATGTACCGAACTGATGGAGGCACAGATGCCAGTTTTAATCCTTCCTACCGCTGCTGAGCCAAGCAGCCTCCTTTGTGCTCTGTTCACGCAACACCTTTGTAAGCAGAGGCAACAGAATGCTTTTTCAGCTGCTGATTTAGTACCAAGTAAGCAACTGAAGCAAATGATTGGCTGCATATACACAAGTATGGTAAGATACTGGAGGCTTTAGGAGCTGTTAAAGTATGATAGTGATAACAATCACATGATATACAGGCCAATGGTTTTACAGTGTTGAACAGATACTGTACCATGCAGATTATTATTTCCCCAAAATAAAGGGAGCAGGAAATATGCAGAAAGGTCTTTCACAGTCTGCAGGAAAAGGCCAAGATGGTGAGATATTGTCTCCAGCCGTTAATACCTCCAGAAAAAAAAAAAAAAAAAAAAAAAAAAAAAAAGTGGGAACACTGCCCTTACTCTAGGAACAAAAGAAGTATGGATATTGCAGTTACATATCTTCATACCACAACAATGTAGAGATGTTTGAGATCTGGTTCTGGCTATCAGTCTGAACCATGCTTTCTAACAGACATAATTGAATTGTCCAGGAGCTACAACTGCAGAAAGTAGGTTTCTCTCTTGGACAAAAAATATAAATTAATAGTTTTGTTGACAGTGCTTAAAGTATGATCTATCACAGGACCTGAGTATGTAAAACCAGAAGTTTGTGAATATTCCCATGTGTTTGAGGTTCTATATATATGCCTAAGTGCCTATCTAATTTAAAGCCCTAGGCTTTGATCGTGGCCCAAATAACTTAATTAACTATTCTAAAAATACTTATCATTGAAAAATTAAGATATAAAACTGTAACACTAATGTATTCTGTGTCAACCAGAAAGAAATCATAGCATTAGTCACCACCATCTTCCAAGCTTCTCATCCCAGTTTGTCTTTACTTCTCTCAGCCCCACTTTCACAAGTTGTAAGCATCCCTCCAGATTCCTCTCAAGGCCTTTGAAACTGTCACTGAATTTCCCATGTCTCCCAGTGACCCCTCTTAGATTTACTTTTCCTCACAGTTTTTCAGTTCTCTACACAACTGAATTTGCAGATCTTTTGTCCTCTGTTTCAGAACCTGTTCTGTCACCTAGGATAGAAAACCTAGTGAACAAAAGTCAGGAACAAAGAAGAGGAATATGTATATGTATAAATATAAAGTATATATCAAACAGGTACTAAATATGGCATACAACAACCCAGAACTTTTGAATTAAGGAGGTGTATTACATCTTTAGATTAATAAACAAACCATTCAGTATTTAGCCAAGATTACTCTATAAACTAAGACAGAATTTTGCACGGATAACTACTATTGTTTTTGTACTTTTTTTTTTTTTTTTTTAATAGTTGTGTCTATAACAGTCGTTATCAACATCATTCATTTAATGTTATAAAAATCTATTTTTTATATACTGAGGAATTTTCTGTTTTTCTGTGAAGTATGTTAAAATCTAGATTTGCATCAATACTGGTGACACTAAAATGCCTCTGAACATCAATTTTCTTTTGTCTTAACATAATTGACTGAATCTTATAGATTAAAATTCAAAACTGATTCTTTTTTAATTTACTAATTTTTCTAACAAATCATTTGAAACACAGGGTTTCCTCAAGGTTTTCCTTTTTTAATTACATTACAAAATGTAATTTAAATATTTTGCTTATCTGCTTAGTGATACTAGTGGGCATACAAAACAAGTCAAAGAATGAAACGGGACTCAAACAAAAGACACATCATTTGCATGCTACTTTTTTCTTATCATTTATTCTACCATTATTCTTTAATCCTTCTTCTGACATAAGTTTTTATCCCTACTTAAAAGAAGGAAATATATTTTATTATTCAGTCAATGTTAACTAGGAAGTGGACTGTAGCCACCCAAATTGATGTGAAATACAATTGCAACTGGCTGGGTAGCCAACAAATCAATATACAAAATGCAATATTAAAGTGACTGTGTACTGTATAACCATGATTGATGGCTGGATAGGCCCCCCAAAAAATTAAAAAACAAAAAACCAAACCAATAAAACATCCATCTGCATAACTGTTCTGGCAGAGAATGGCTGAATTATTTTTACATCATTTTCAAAAAGATGTAGGTTTGCTCTACTATCCTATTCCTTCCTAAAAACATACATGCGCTTTAGTTCTTTGATGACTTCATTAATCTTACATCCTGAAACAGAACTATCTATTCACATTTCTTGAAGTTGTTCATGTATACAATTCTCAGCAACATATCATGATGCAATAATCCTCCTCTAATTCATTCAACATAGCAAAAATAACAGTATGATCTGATATTACAGCTTGGTTTTACTTGCCACACATGAGTTGACTTGTATTAGTATGTTATCAGCTGATAACAGTGCCGAACAGCCTGCTTTAAACTTCAACTCTCAAAATCTAGAAAGTTTTGTAAAGAATTTCAGTATTTCAAATTTGAATTGCAATTTAGAAAACCATTCCTAAGACCATTAGCATAAGAAAATTAGCATTTTTCATCAAGAGACTTTTTTCATCATCATGTCATAATGAATCAAGATAAAAGAATGCCAAAAGCTGTGGATAGAAAATGGCCACTGGGGCAGAGGGAGGAAAGTTGGTAAAAACAAAATGTGAGATCTGAAGGAATAAGGTAAGTTAAACACGCAGGATGAGAAATTCTAACACATTTGGTACAAGATCATATTCAGACAATGAATATTTATGTCAAGAAGTGACTGAAAATGCTCAAGAGTCTTATTCTGGGCAATTGTTTGAAAACAGAAAGCAAAAGTGTGGCTTTTGTTACTAGGATCCACATTTCATGAATTATAAGAAATAAAAATATCAAACAGGTTAACTCAGTCCTCACTGTTAGTTCCTCTAGTGCACTACAGAATCACACTTTTGATCTGGGATCCATTGTGGATGCACTCATGCTCACAAATTCCCATATGCTAAGGTTACCCTGAGAATTGGTGAGAAATGTTCCACTGTGTTTTAGAAAAACACCAAAACATTAGTCCAGATCAGTAGCACAGCTTTGGTCCAGACATTCACATACTGTGTATCCATGGACATCACTTACTCTTTGATGATTCACTTTGAAAGGCAGTTTTAGTGTGTACAAACTAGATTCCTGAGGATGTTAAAAAAGAAGATTTAATGCATTGCACATTCCCTTCTCTAATAAAGATGAAAGAGTGTGAATAAATTATGAATCCTTCATACAGTTTCAGAGTATGTGAATGGAGCAGATATTCAGCTCAGGAGAACTGAGTAACTCTAGTTCAAAACAAAATGAAGGGGCTACTACACAAACTGCTACATGAGTTTGTCTGCTCTGTCTGCAATCAGTTTGCTGTTATAGAATCATAGAATCCTTAGAGTTGGAAGGGATCTCTGAAGGCCATGTAGTCCAACTCTCCCACAATGAACAGGGACACCAAGTTAGATGAGGTTGCCCAGGTCCTTATCCAGCCTCATCTTGAAAGTCTCCAGGGATGGGGCATCAACAACATCACTGGACAACCAGCTGCAGTGCCTCACCACCCTTACTGTAAAATATTTTTTCCTTATATCTAACATAAATCCACCCTCTTTGAGCTTGAAACCATTTCCCCATGTTCTGTCACCACAGACCCTGCTAAAGGCTCTGTCCCCTTCTTTCCTGTATCTCCCTTTTTATGTAGATGTGTACATCTTTTGTCAAACTCTCCATTCACTAAACTGTCAAAAAAGTATTAGGCCACTAAGATGATCAGAGGGTTAGAGCACCTCTCCTATGAAGAAAGGTTGAGGGAACTGTGTTTGTCCAGCTTGGAGAAGAGAAGGCTTTGGGGAGACCTCATTGTGGCCTTCCAGTACTTAAAGGGAGCATATAAATAGGAGGGGGGATGGCTGTTTACGAGGGTGGATAGTGATAGGAAAAGAGGGAATGGTTTTAAACTGAGACAGGGGAGGTTTAGCCTAGATATAAGGAGGAAGTTCTTCACACAGAGGATGGTGAGGCACTGGAACAGGTTGCCCAAGGAGGCTATGAATGCCCCATCCCTGGAGGCATTCAAGGCCAGGCTGGATGTGTCTCTGGGCAGCCTGGTCTGCTGGTTGGTGACCCTGCACATAGCAGGGGGGTTGAAACTAGCTGATCATTTTCAACCCAGCTCATTCTATGACTCTATGATTCTATAGTTAAAGCACGAACCTAGGGCTAACTGCTGCTTTGTAGATGGAATTTTCTACCTTAACAATAATTTATTTCATATCTGAAAAAGATAGAAAGGAAAATGTTAAATAAACAAGACTTGTGTGTTTGGGGTTTTGGGGTCTCTCTTTTTTTTCTTTTTCTTTTTCCCCACAGAACTGTATATTTGTGGCTTTGTTTTGTTTTGTTGTTTTGGTTTGGTTTGTTTTTTTTATGGTGTTTTTATATATGCTTGTCAGTCTTTTGCTGATACGCATTTTTGTTTCACATCTGCACCTGATATATCTGCAGAGTTCTACGGGTGCTGTGCTGTATGTTTTCTTTGTTCGCAACATGGGGCACATCTTCTCCACAACCATTTAGCAGTAACAATTACTAACATACGTTCCTCTCTGTGCAGCCTGGAAGAACAGCAGTCTCAGATTTGTTCTGTTCAGTTCAGAAGTTCCAGAGTAGACTGTCTAGCACTTGAACTGAAGTGTTAAGTCTCTCTTGCAAAACCTTTGTATTTAAATCAATCTTGACAAAATAAATTAAGTTGAAATAAGTTAGAAGACTGAGCTTTTTTTTGAAAACACTATTTGCTATGTTTTTTTCTTCCTTATAGTGTCAATTTCCTTCATACAATTCATGCCTTTATGGGGGACAGGCTGTTCAGGCTGACAGAAACCTCATGAAATCAAATATGTAGAAACACTGCACCTGAGACAGTTGAACCCCATCCACCAATACGCTGGAGGTTTTATGTCCCACACACACAAAGGAATGGAAAGTTTACCAAATTCACAAAGCTATGGTTAGATTAAGGTAAATCTACATTCAAGGTCCAAACACGGCCATCAATTTTAATGAGAATTTCTGTACTACAATTATCTTAGAAGTATTGACATTCTTTCAATTGTATCTAACTAAACTGTTTGGCTAAACATGCACCTTTACAAGAAATCAAAATAAGCCTTGCATTACTTAACAACTTCATAAGGGAAAAAGAGAAAAGAGAGAGATAGGATGGGGGTTGAGTGGTGGGGATGAGAGATGATGAGGAAAGAGACACAGACAGAGATCACCAGTTCAGGTTCCAGTGTTAGTCCAGCCAACAAGAAGACGTCCTCAGCCTATAAGAGCACTTGTCCAGATGTCCTGAAGCTCCTAAGTACTGAAGTCTCAAAGTTCACCTCAAGTTTCCATCGGACACCCTTTTATGCCTCCTAGGTTTTCAGAATTCATTGTCAACAAGTTTACAGCCAAAATGTCACAGTAAGCAACTTTGCTTTAATAGGGGAGTTTGAGACAGATCAAGACTTCCCTGTCTTCACAGGACTCCCTGCTTCATTCACACCTTTAGCCTTCAGCTTTTTTTTGTGGCAATGGTCTTATCTTGCATGTGTTTGATACAATTCCAGGCATATCGTAGACAAATTGTTTTCCACAGCTCTGCTGCAGTCCACCCTATAGCTCAAACACTTCATACATAGACCATAACATTATGAATATACCAGATAGAAGGAAAGAAGAGAAAGAGTGAGGAGAGAAAAGTGAAATAGTATTCTGGAGATCATATCACTTATGGCTATACTAATTATTACAAATAAGAAATTTTTTCCCCAGCTTTCCTGTAGGCCCCCTTCAGGTGCTGGAAGGAGCCTTTTCTTCTCTAGGCTGAAGAACATCTGCTCTCAGTCTGTCCTCATAGGGGAGCTGCTCTGATCATCTCATGGCACTCCTCTGGACCTGTTCCAACAGCTCCGTGTCCTTGTGTTGGGGTCCCCAGAACTGGACACAGTAATCCAGGTGGGGTCTCAGGAGAGCAGAGTAATGGGGCAGAATCACCTACCTCCCTTGACCAGCTGGTCATGGCTCTCTTGATGCAACCCAGGCTACAATTGGCCTTCTGGGCTGCAAGAGCATATTGCCTGATCATGTTGAATCTTTCATCAGCTAACACACTTAAATCCTCCTCCTCAGGGCTGCTCTTAAGCCATTCTCTGCCCAATCTGTGCTAGCTATTGCCACAACGCAGGTGCAGGACCTTGCACTTGGCCTTGTTGAACTTCATGAGATTGGCATGGGCTCACCTCTTAAGCCTATCCAGAGCCCTCTGAATTGCATCCCTTCCCTTTAGCATGTCAGTAGCATGTCAACTACACCACTCAGCTTGGTGTTGTCTGCAAACTTGCTGAGAGTACACTTGATCGTATTGTCCATGTTGCCTATGAAGACATTAAATAACACTGGTCTCAGCACCTATTCACAAAGAATGCCACTCATCACCAGTCTGCACTTGGACACTGAGCTGTTGACAACAACCCTCTCAGTACAACCATCCAGCCAACTCCTTATCCAGCAAGTGGACCATCCATCAAAACCATTTTTCTCCAACTTGGCAATCAGGATGTCACAGAAGACAGTACCAAATGCTTTGTGCAAGTCCAGGTAGATGATGACATCAATTGCTCCTCCTTTCTCCACTGACACTGTAACTCTGCCATAAAAGGCTGCCAAGTTTGTTAGACATGACCTGCCCTTTGTGAAGCCACCAATCACCTTGTATTTATTTAGGGTCCTCCTTCATGAGGATATGCTCCATGATCTTGCCAGTGACTGGCCTGTAGCTCTCTGGATCTTTTTTTCTCCTTCTTGAAAATGGAGGTTATATCTCCCCTTTTCCAGTCAGTGGAAACTTCACTAGACTGCCATGATCTTTCAGATATGATGGATAGTGGCCTGGCAACTTCATCCACCAGTTCTTTCAGAATGTGTGGATAGATCTTGTTGGGTCCCATGGACTTGTTCACCTTGAGGTTCTTTAGATGGTCTCAAACCTGATCTTCACTTACAGCAGGATTTATAAGATCCGCTTCAACCTAAACCATTCTGAGTCTGTGATTCTATGACTGTGATTCTACAATTATAAGATTGCATGATTCTGTGATTTTATGACTCCATGATTTTATTTGCAGAACCATTTGATCCATTTAGCAATTGATCCACTGATACTACTTTTTGTCTAAAACAGTGTACTCTCATTCCCTTTTAATTCACATAAATTCAGCTCTCTTTGCAACAGTCAGGTACTTTTGATTCAACTACTTCTGTGGTATATTCCCCTCATATGACCCTGGCTTTCCTCCTCTGAGTCTTCTTCCATTGTAGAGTTTTGCTGTTACATGGCAATATTTTCAGAATTTGTGCTGTGAAATAAAGTATTTTGCAACAGATCACAGAGACCACAAAAGAAATAGTTATATGGCTGAACAATGGGACAAACACTAGAAAAGCAGACTGTAATATATGTTATGGATATTTGTTTACTTTTTGGTAGAAGAAATATATAAATATATTACATCTGCCAAGAAGAATATTATTTTGCTCTATTCTCAAAATGAACAAACAAACAACACCAATAAAACAGTTAACACTGTGACCAAAAGCAACTAATATTTTTCCGACTAAAAATATTTCTCTTTTGTATCTTAGAGTGATTTACAGCAAAACTGAAAGACTATAGGCCACCTTTCAAGTTTTGTCTTTTGTGAAAATCAGAGTTTAGGACTGACTGGAATACCTTATTTAAAACTGGTATATTGCAACTCAATTCAGGGGCTTCATTTTTGTAAGCTTGTACAGCATTACCGAAATGCACATCATTTCACAGAAGCATGATAACCAGAGCAGATAACTTCTTTTGCAAGCTTAGAAATTTAATTTGTGGGAAACAATATGCTTAATGGACTGTAGCTTTGGAATATACATGGAGTATTAGATATGGCAGTGGAACAGAGGTAAATCATTTATCTGTTTATAAACTAAATTAACATTGAAATTTATTCAGAGTTCCACCCCTTTTTAATATCTTTTAAGATTTCTAGAATCTCTTTTTGCCATCTTTCCACCAAAATGTACTAAATAGAAATATGAAAAGAGACATAAAAATAAGAGTTTTGAAATCAGTAGAACATATAAAGACACATATATGTTCAATTTCCTACTTCCTACTTTCAAAATTTTCCTACTTTGCTCTTCTATAGATTGAATCTGTGTTTAAAATAGAATGGAATATTTATCCCCAGCAACTCCAGCTCCCTTTTCTCTATATTATACTGGATACTGAAGTCTTTATGAACTACTTTCATTACTATGTACAGTTGGTAAGTATCAAGTCAATAGTCTTTGGAGATTTCTAATCATTACTGCTCTTCTTTTTGTCATGTCATGTTATCCATAAAGCCTACAGTGCAGAAAAGACTGATTTAATGTTTAATTCAAAGGAAAAGCCTATCAGCATGAAAACAGTACCTAATGTAGTTTAGACATCAGTAGATGTAAAATTTTCAATGATTTTGCAGCCAGACATGTAGATTTACAGTGACCCTTTCAGCCCAGAAGTGAAAGAGGTTTCTATTAATTACAAAGATTAGAATACTATTAGGGATTTCGGCATGATTTCTCACTCTGATTTTTGACAATACATCCATGTGACTACTTTCCAATCTAAAATTCGTTGGCATTCTAAAAGGATTTTAAGTCATTATTTTTTTGTTGATTCACTGAGATACATATAAACAAGTAGCACTTTTTTTTTCTTTTTTTTTTCTTTTTTTTTCTTTTTTTTTTTTTTTGTAAGTTTATGAATCCTTTTCCATTAACTTATTTTCCCTAAATGTTTGAAAGACAGAATCACAGAATGGTTTAGATTGGAAGGTACCTTAAGATCATCTAGTTCCAGTTCTCTTCCATGTCAAGACACTCAATCAGGTTGTCCAGGGCCCTGTCGAAACTGGCCTTGAACACCTCCTGGGACAGCATATCCACTAATTCTCAGGGCAACCTGTGCTAGTGTCTCATCACCCTCTGTGACTTATATAAATGCTATAGAGCTAATAGATATACAACTCATTTATTTAAGAAGGGAAATGAAGTGGCTTTTTCTGTACTTTCCACTGATGTTGATGTGACCATGAGATCTCTAAACTCTAAAGAATCTGTATTTAACAGAATCAGAGGAGGACTTAGTGGAATTTATGAACACTGTGTTCTGTTCACTGAGAGTATTCAATAAAATATTAGTGTTTCCAGTAAATTTTAGGGTGTTTATATTGCCTTGCAAACAGCTCAGCCCCACACAGCTACTCACTTGCTCACTCTTCACACGGAGGATGGAGGTGTGTATCAGGAAGATAAAAGTGTAAGAAATCATAGATTGAGACAAAGATAATTTACCAGGGAAAGTAAAAACTGCAAAAACAAGAATAGAAAAAGTTAACTTGCTACTTCATCAGTAGGCTAATGTTCAGTTATCACCAGGAAAGGGGGATTCAGTACACATAATAATTTCTCGGGAAGACATCACTCTGAACATCCCCCCACTTCCTCTTTCTTTACTCCAGTTCTATTGCTGAGCATGATGCTATGTCATATGGGATATTTCTTTGATTGTTTTTTGAGCTGTCCTCGTTCTGTCCTTTCCCAACTCCTTCTGCATCCCCAGGCCTCACGGGCAGGGCAGTGTGAGAAGCTGAATTGTCCTTCGCTCTGTGTAAGCTTTTCTCAGCAATAACCAAAACACTGGTGTGTTATCACCATTTTTTAATCAAAAATCTAAAACATGGGACCATATTAGCCACTCTGAAGTCAATTTACCCCAACCAGTGAGACTTGTGAAGTCTCAGTATAAACAGATTCTCACTGTTAAAATATATCCTTAACTTCAGGAAAATAATTAATGCCTTTGGCTTTGATAAAATGATGTTCTAGTAGAGAAATGTGTTTTCCAGATAAATTGATAAATTCCAGTTCTTGATAAGTTGAAAGACTGAAAAATGTCCATGCAAGAACAGTCCTAAGTGTACAACTAGAATTAAAAAAAATAAATAAAAAAAAAAAAATTGAAGTCCAATTTTATTTGTATGAGTAGTAGAATATCTCATTTTCCTGAATAGCAGTGAGAGATTACTAATTTGGTCCATCACATGTGTAACACAGAAACAACTAAGAAGGACAAGCACTTGGAATCCCAGCCTAAAAACAATGGTGCACTCATCCAATATGCACTGTTTTAGGACAGAGCAGCTGTCTAAACTTTCATCTGATTTTGAAAGTTGCTGCTATTTCAAAAACAGGCTACAAAGTGTGAACATATGAAGTTAACTGTGCTTTATTTTTTTCTTCCTTTCATTGTTTTTCCCATTTTTATGATTTATCTAATAGAGAAACTGCTCTATCTGTTAAAACAAACTGCAGAAACTATTGGCTTTAAGTGGTACTATTTTTTTTAAGTGTGAACATATTTAATAATTTAATATTTTAGCAAAAATTTAGTTGCTGTGATTTAGGATTTTGTTTTGCTTACTTTTGTTTGCTTGTTTGTGGATTTTTGTTGTGTTTATTTTTTTGTTGTTGTTTGGTTGTTGTTTTTTTTTGGGGGGGGGGAGGGGGTGGTAGGGGACGGTGTTCAGTTGGTTTAGGCTGAATTTCATTGGATGGGTTATTTTTGAAACACAGAAATCCCTATTCCTGCCTTAAATACTGTCTATAAGGATTTTGATGGATAACTTTTACTCTCTTTTTTTCTTACAACTGACTTTATTAGTGAAATTTCAATCCCAAGTTCTTGGGAGTTGCATGTCCTTCAGAAACTGTATTAATCTATACATTTTAAAATAAAACTTTGACAAAAATATGCCAGAAAGTCTAAGCAATTCTGTTTAAGTCTTCTGTTTTCTCTGCATAATTCTGTTGCTGCACATCTGTATTCCTTCAAATTTAGAAAATATTTTTTACCTTAATGTAAACACTTTCCTGGTTATTTTTGGCCTGGGAATTTGATAAAACTATAATAAAGCTGTTGAGTAAAACAGCTGGCTGCATTAATGATGTAAGAGATTTATTTTAAAAGAAACTGACTTCTATGATGGTGAAAATAATTACATTAGGCATTAAGGCACAAAAAAGAATCCACAACTAATAGATGCTAGAAGAACTGATTGTTCAATAATTTCCCAGAGTTTCACAGCAATTGAGGCTTGAGTTTGGTTAGTTTTGTGACATGTCTTTGTATCTTGTTTTCTAGACTGAAGGAATAAAGGGAAGGATTTGACTTTGATCTCATTTGAATTTTAGAGAAATAATTATTCTTACTAAATGGATGGTTGGAGAGAAGTACAGTGTCATGCTGAAACTAAAATCTACCGTGAATTTGGAATACCATTATACTTCAGTGCTGTTAGCAAACTGACTCTGAATGAAGTGTTTCATTTCCTTCAGTTTGGAGTCAAACAAGCAATGTTATTTCGATTCCTATCTCACTTGTAGTTGAGGAGAGTGAGATAATGTATTGCTCACATAGCTCACTAGGTTATTAGGTTTATAGAATCATAGCATCATGGAATCCCTGGAGTTGGAAAGGTCCCTTACAGGCCAGTCCAACTTCCTTGAAATCAATAGATTAGATTTCTAAGAGCCTGGCCTTGAATGCCTCCATAGATGGGACATCCACCATATCTCTGGACAATTTGTTCCAGTGCCTCACCACTTTCACTGTAAAAGGCTTTTTTCTTAAATCCAGCTGGTCTCTTCATGTTTGAAGACATTCCTTGTTCTATCACCACAGACCCTGCTAAAGAGTCTGTCCCCTTCTTTCCTGCCTTTAACATACTGAAAGGCCACTCTCAGGTCATCTTGGAACTTTCTCTTCTCCAGGCTGAACAGCCCCAGTTCTTTTAGCCTGTCCTTGTAGGAGAGGTGTTACATCCTTTGGAGCATTTTTGAGGCCCTTATCTGAATGAGCTCCAACAGGTCTTTTCCTCTCTTGTACTGAGGTCTCCAGGTCTGGAGGTAGTACACAAGGTGAGGCCTCACCAGAGCAGAGTAGAAGGGCAAGAGCAACTCCTTCACCCTGCTGGCCATGCTTCTTTTAATGCAGCCCAGTGTATGTTTCACTGGGCTGAGAGGACACGTTGCTGGTTCACGTCCAGCTTCCCACCCACTAGTACCCCCAGTTTTTTTTCAGCAGGTCTGTGCTTAATCCTTTAACCCCCAGCTCGTACAGATAGTGAGAGTTCCTATGACCCAGGTCCAAAATCTTGTATTTGGATTTATTGAACCTCTTGTGGTTGTCCTGGGCTCACTGCTCAAGCCTGTCTTGGTCCCTTTGCACCGCATCCTTTCCTTCAAGCATATTGACTACACCCCACAGTTTGGTGTCATCCACCAACTTTTGGTGGGTACACTACGCCCGCTGTAAATGTCACTGATAAAGACATTAAAGAATATCAGTCCCAGCACTGACCCCTGAGAGATACCATTTGCCACTGATCTTCATCCAGACATGGAGTCATTTACCACCACTGTCTGAATTCAATCCTGCAGCCATTTCTTCTTCCATCGAACAGTCCACACATCAAATTTATACATTTCTAACTTGGAGAGAAAGATTTCGGGGGATACTGTGTCAAAGGCCTTACTGAAGTCCAGATAGATGACATTAGTGGCTCTGAATGCTTCCAGGGAGAGGGCATTCACAACCTCACTGGGCAATTTGTTCCATTGAATCACCACCCCCACAGTAAACAATTTCTTGCCAATATCTAGTCTAAATTTTCCCTCTTCTAGTTTAAAGCCATTTCTCCTCACCTTGTTGCTACATGCTGTTATAAAAATTACTTGCCCAGCTTTCCTGTAGGCCCCTCTCAGTTTCTGGATGACCACTATAAGTGCTTTAGTAGGTTTCAGAAGAGTTTACAGGTACAACTTGCGAATCCATTAAGATACTTTGGCTCAGCATTTTTGAGATTCCTGAAAAACAAAACAAAACAACAACAACAAAAAAGAACGACATTATATTTGATATTATGTGAAAGGGATAGAAAATATAAAACCTATCCTGTGGGACATGAGCATAGAAAATCTTAGTCATTCGTATTATGTGATTGTTATATTTCCTGTCAGGACAAAACCTTTTCATTCTTTTTTATTCTCTCCTGATGTGTATTACAATGCTTTGCTTTTTTATAGAACACATGATTTGTTTTATAGCTACCTCTACGCAGTTTTAAATGGATTATAAATAAAACATTATAGAATGATATGCTTGATCAAACTAGAAAGGAACACAAGAAAAAGTAGGTGTAAATCTTGCATTTATTTATTTATTCATTTAATTGTAAAACTAATCTGCAAATTAATCTGTACATATATAATGACAGACCAATTATGTGGGTACAAATAGACACGTCTATGATATATCAATGAATAATTTGTTACAGTTTTCAAATGACAGGAAGAAACAAACCTTCTTTTAATAATTTGTGTTTGTTTCATAGCTAAAAGATCACTAAAATAGCCTAAAATATCTTAAAACATTAGAAAATATAACCATTGTATATTCTATAACACTTATCTAAATTATCTTTTGCTTTAAAGAGGGCAAAATATAAGGTTTTTTTTCAAGTCTCCAAATATTCTGCTTGTTCAGAAAACAGCAAAGGAAATTATTCAGAACAAGAGCAATCTAGTATTTTTATTTAAACATGCTCTTTACATTTTCAATTTCTTGATGTTTTTTGGTTGTTTTTTTTTTTTTCCCCTAAATTACAGTAGATTTGCTGTTTTTTTGTTTTGTTTTGTTTTGTTTTGTTTTAAGTGATAATATACTTCTCACTTTTAGGCTAAACAGCTTATAGAAAGTGCATTTTATTGAAGACATGAGCAAGAATACTAGTTCTTAATTTGGGTGGGTAATTTTATGGCTAAATATATTATTTGCATGCATAACAATAGATACTCATACATGTGGAAAAAGATTTGAAGTAATATTCCATTTGATCGTTTCCTAAGAAGGTATGGAGTATTTGACTGAGATAAATGTAAGCGTTGATAACATTTATTATATTTTGACAGAAATACCTAACAGGAAAAGAGTGAAGTACAGTAAATAAAAACATTTTAATATCTCTTTGCAGTTAAGAGTCTATAATAGGATTAAATCCAGCAATCTGCAAAAGCAACTAATCAAAATAACAGTATAATATATTTTAATTATTAGATTATTGTAATTCTTTTTTCTTCTCCTCTCCTCTCCTCTCCTCTCCTCTCCTCTCCT